>OZ059789.1:12913792-12975976 GCA_964057025.1 Standfussiana lucernea
ACCACACATATTCGGTTTAGCAAGACTGTATAGTCAGGCGGCAAAATCGCAATTATAGAAGATTTCATCCAATTTCGTCGATCGGCACGAGCCGAATGAAATTCGATTTTTTTTTTCATCTTATTTATCTTACTTGTCGAATCAATACTCGCATCAGTGAGAGAGCAATGCGAACCATTGGTAGGAATAGTAGGTACCCTTCAAAACTCATTTTGTACCATATGATATGTGTGTGTGAGGTAGATAACATTCAAAGACACAACACTAACACAACCCATTTCACCAATGATGCGCGCGCGCAGTTCACGTTGACTCACAAAAATTAGCCAATGCTAGACCAGACTCCGCCCCCAAACCCCATTTGATTGGCAATGCGAAAGCTGAATGCCCCGCGCGCCCCGGTCTAAGGAATGCACTTGTAAAACAAATCAGTTTCTCTAAGACGTCATCGGTGTATCGTTGTTTCCTTGTTGCGCGAAAATAATGTTGTCTCGTAATAACGTGTACTCCAACCTGGAACACAGATTACCTGGAATTTGTTGCTGTGTTTGTTTGTTAATGGTGCTATTATACGCGATCGCGACTCGCCGTCTCTACAGAGAACCAAAGTGTTAAATAAATCAGAGATGAGTAATTATTAGGATTGTACTTAACAGAAATCTTTTAAATCGTTTAATTAGTAACTAGAACTTTTTTCTTTTCAATAAATAGTTTTGATTCCACATTTTTAAATACGCTATAACTACCTAAGCCGCTTGTAGGGACTTATTTTTACATTTACCGCATTTAGCAAAATTCTTTAAATCTTATTAGGTCGTGAAACCTAGGCACAAAACAATTTTGACGGTCATGAGCCCGTAAAAGTATGGAGGAAAATTTAGAATCATTTAACTTGCTAACATGATCATCGGCTGAGCGGTCAATGACCTTAGTAGGTACGCACCGACACACGAGCCATTTTAGGTAAATAAACTCGTGGCGTTACTGTTGGTTTCATGCATTTTGCAAATATTACGTTATCACTTCCTGTTTTTTAATTATAAGAGATAAAATGCTGTGAAGTTGCTGATGAATAGTATTTTGTTCGTTAAACCACCTGTCCAAGGGATTAAAACGATCAAAATTTAACGGTGTATAAAATCAGTATAAAAAAAAAACAATTAAAAGTTTGACTGTGTAGTGATTACATACGTTGGTTTTATTGTTAAAAAAAATAGTGCCGAATCCAATGTACTGTAACTCTAGAATGTAATAATGTAACATTATTTTTTTTATTCTCAGGAGGAAAGCAACGCGGCCGAAGGTTCAGAAGACACGGACGAGCTGCCGGACGACACGCCCCCCGCCGCGTCGCCCGCGCCCGCTGCGCTCACGCTCTCACAGCCGCACCCGCCCAAGTCCATCCTCAAGACCAACACGCGCACTGAGATCACCAACGGATATGCTACGGAACAAGTACTTACAAACTTTATTACAGTAGCAGCAGTAGGTTACGGTTACGTCTACGTCTTCAATTGTCAGTATGTTCACGATTTATGCCGTTGTCTTAGCACTTTTTACAGGTCTGTCCATCCAGTCTCACTTTTTTCATTGTGGAAATCCTTAGGGATGCCGTTTTATCTGCATAGAATTCAGGGTTTTTCGAACATCTAGTGACATAAGCCAGCGGTTTCTGCTTCTATTATGAGCCTGGGTTCCGGTGCTCAAATGCATGTGAACACCAGAGCCCAGGCTCTAAATTTTTATATCGAAATAATTTCCGCAGGTGACTTACGAAGAAACTCGAGTAGCCGAAGTAAGTTCCGCCGTGAGCGCACTGAGCGTGTCGTGCAGCACGCAGCCGAGCACGGCCGGGCCGGGTGCCGCCGGGCCAGGTGCCGCCGGGCCAGGTGCCGCCGGGCCGGGTGCCGCCGGGCTGGGTGCCGCCGGGCTGGGTGCCGCCGGGCTGGGTGCCGGCGGGCCGGGCGCGCCCGCCCCGCCGGCGCGCGGCTCGTCCTTCGCCGTCATGGCGGAGCGCGCGCGCACACTGTCGCCGCCGCGACACGACCACCACGCGCACAACGCCGCGCCGCAGTACGTATACATCGTCACTCTTGACATATCAATTGGATCACATATACTTTAGTAGCAGTGAACTAAATCTGTTTCCGTCGTCAGATCCCCAGTGGGCAGTTCGCGCGACAAGCGCGTATCGTTCCACGAGCGCGCGGCCCCTCCCGCGCCGCCCGCCAGCTCCCCGCCGCCGCTGCACGACCCGCCGCACCAGCAACACCTCAACATGCAGCAGCCCGCACGAGAGGATCCTGACGTACGTACCTATAATATTCAAACATATAATGACAATCTTATTTAAGACTTTCTCGTTTTTAAAGTTTTATGTAAAGCTATTTAGCCACTTTCTGGAAACCAGTACATTACAGAAATTACTTTTGCCGCTGACCAAAGACTATCCCAGCCAACCAAGAGCGTTCAAGAACAGTCAATGTCACTATTGGTATTTAATATTGACACTGACAGGTCTTGATCGCCGTTAAGATGTACTGATCGCGTTCACTTCATTTGGCATCATTCATCGTAAGATATAATGTGAACTGTTAATTACAGCGGTTCATAGAGGAGGCGGAGAGTATGCTAGCGGGCCCGGTGTCGCCGCAGACGCTCAACGCTCCCAGCCTGCCCCAGCACACGCCCGGCGTCATCGGCGCACAGGAGGTCTACAGGTACGACTGACTATAAAATCTACATCACATTCAAGTTAGAATGCATTTTATTTTGTACAGGCCGGTTTCAGTAAGACAAAAGAACCTTCACAGCTGACGGTACTAATAAGAGATCATTCGGAACACCCTCGACGTCAGCTTCGCAATTTAGACTTTGCAGAATCTCTAGCAAAACTCTCGACTACTTGTTACCACCGATACACTTGCTCTCCGAGTGTATTTCTTTGCCATTTTGATTTACATCCCGACTTAAAAAATCGGTCATCAGACCTTTGAGCCAGTGTGAGGGCACCCTGGTCTCAAGAAGTTTACGTTAACAAATGTACATAATGTCCGCTATTTGTGTATTCGCTTATTGGGATCTGTACCGATGTTGTGGCTGGCACAGGGACCCTCGCGCGCGCCGGCTGGCGGAGCAGCAGGCGCGGGCGCCGAGCGCGCCGGTGCCCGAGCAGCTGTCCTTCAAGGAGAAGATGAAGATGTTCGCGCTCGAGTCCGGCGAGGCCTCCACGCCCAAGGACAAGGTAACCGCGAGACACTGACCCGCCGCCACTGTGCCCACTGAGCCCACTGAGCCGCCACGCATCATGCCTCCTCCATGTCTCTAACACTAGTCTTAACGCAACTACATAGTGTACCTCATCCGTATAGTCTTTATGCACCGTCAAATTATGCGCTACTTTGAAGATGCCTTCCCTCTTATTATTGGATAAATCACTCAATTCTTTAACTTTGCATGGGTAAAACACACACCCGGTTTAAACCAGTCAATGTTATTTGCAGGTGAAAATATCACGCGCGCAGCGAGACATCGATGCGGTACATTAATCTAATGACTATTAAATTATACTTGTAATGCGTTATGAATACATACATTTTACGTGTACATAATTTGTACGTATAGAGGAATATCATAACTCCTTTAATGTTTTTATAGTAATATAGCAAAGTTGTAACGATACGTTACAGTTTGCGTTACAGTATTATAATAACATATTTATATTCCGTTCTAAGTACTTCACGGTGTAAGCGAAAATATTGTTTTTTGATCATTCGAACCAACCGTTTTCAGCTTTCCGGCAGCTATTTTATACGCTTGAGAAAATATAACCTAAACGTACCTTATATACTAGCATTAACGAATGATAATGACACTATTTTCGCTTTCACATATGACTTAAATTTAGGAAAACCTTTGAAAGTGAAGTAATTCCGAAAGAACCAGTTATATTGTGGTGACCGAGGTCCATGAATTGCCTTGTGACGACACGAAGCACCAATTTTGTATGTCATTCATAGAATCTAAGCAAGTTTTCTTTTCCAAATAGTTATATTTTTACGATTATGCAAATTTTGAATGATGTTTACAAGATGTCGCTTTAGCAGCTAGTGCAATGATATTATTATAAATATACATTACAATTTATCAGACCATATCTTAATATAGGGAATAGTTGGTTATAATATTCAAATTTAAATTTATATCGTATTGTATTTGTCGTACATATTACCAACGGGCACATCCTATTTATGAATTAAAGTCGGAACTATTGTGCCATTGTATTAGTATATTGTATAATGGGTTTTTGCCGTTTATATAATGATAAAAGTTTATTCTCTGGGAGGACCAATATAGTGATCGACATCGGAGGGTGCCTTTACGTGTACCTTAAAAGTAAATTTACATATCCATCATATTTTCAAACCATAAAATTATATGCATCCATAAACAAATATTTTTTGTAACTTCGTAACATTCCAAAGAACATTACGTTTCTTTTTCTATTTTATATGTATGTTATAAAAGCATTCCTATGAAACAAGAATGTATTATGTGTGTCCCGCTATAGCGGTTGTTATCTTTACAATATTATTTCAAAGATTGACCTGTTATTACAATTCGAATTTTAACAAAAAGCAATAAGATATTGTGAAGACTTTGTTGTAAATACAATTAATAAAGTTTATAGTCTAATTAAGCACATGTTTGTGCCAAAAAATATTTCCATTGTGGCAAACCTGCATGGAATGGCGAAATTATTATATTTAGTGGCAACCAATATTATTGTGAATGGGTATTAGACTACTTTCTCGAAATTGTTAAAAGAATAGGGTGTTAGTTTACTCAGAATGTTTTATTTGAATAAAGAGATGTACGAATGTCGAGACAGCTTTATTGGTGTTTCTCAAGTTCCCTTTATACCATATCTATCTAGCTAGACCATCAGTATTAAATAGGTCACGTTACTTAGTAACACCCTATGTCTATGTTTTATAGGCAATAAACAAAACATCCCTTAAAATACATAGTCAAATGCCCCACTTCTTTGGTCACAAGACATCAGTCAGCATGCATACACAATTAGTTTTAAAGCTCTGAAATAATAAATTAGCTGTCAGAATACTAGGTTGCTACTCATGACATTATTATGGTTAACGTTTTATAGCACCAATTTACTGTATATAATGTAGGTAGTGGGATCCTTGTGATTATATTAAGGTTTTTGTACACCTGTTTGTATATGTAAATGTTTATTCGAGGATAGAGCGATGGCAACTGTTTGATGACGAGTCCTAGCGACGGAAGGCCTACGTGAGGGTAGACTTAGTTTAGTTCCTGGGGATTCGGTTCCGTAGATTCCCAGTATTCACCCAACGATAGTCAATTAGAGAAAGATTGAGATTAATTTTAGAAAGGAGTTCTAACGATTTCAATAGCTATACTGTATATAATTACGCTTCAAAACGTCAAAATAGTATCGTTATGAATATTTAAGTAACATAATTCGAATAATTATTATTATGCAAACTAATTATTATTATACTTGTTATTAACGGTAGCTATTGTACTTCCTTTCTTTTAAAAATAAATAAAGTAACATTATTCTGATGTTTTATTTACACAGCTTCCTTCTTTTATATAACCTTTACAGGTCATCAGCTTAGCCTAGTGGCAGGCTTCCAGTCTCACCAAATGCAGCTGAATATCGGTATTGTAACCTAACAGTTCTTGATCAGTTATTATTCCAAGTAGACCTGCACTTTGTAGACATGATTTCTTCCACCTAATCAAGTCTATTGTATTATTTTATTTTAAGTTCTGCTTATTACTGGCCCTTACATAAAGCAAGCTCTAATCGGAAGTGAGCACACTCATCGATGAGGAATCGTTTCGGGCTGCTCCTGCGATTATCGGCCGGGTCGAATTTAGTCTTAAAATAACATACGGTTGCAAAATGTTCAAATCTCAAAAAGTTCAAATTGCAGAATGTTAGTCTCAAAACATTTTGAATTACATAGGAATCACCAATTTTAAGTTAAAGTTCACAAGCTCTCTCCCTTTAAATTGCCAATTAAAAAACCTGATGGTTCTCAGCTGTGTCGGTCTGCCCTGATTCATGGTTTTGGGCTGGGTTCCTAAGGGATAGTATTATTTCAAAATTAAGTAAATGGATCGCTTTTTTGCGACAATAATGACATAACTTGAAAAATATATCGGTTTCTTCTAGGCAAGCGTGCTCCACACCCTAGGCCGCATCATCGCTTCACATCAGGCGAGTTGCGGCCAAATGCAAGAGCCTATTTAGTATTAAAAAACAAATACAGGACAGCGTTCTTTTAAAATTAGACTAAAAATAATTTCATTAATATTGCCAATAGTTTTTTGCATAGAAACCTATTACAAAAAGATGAAATGTTTATTTTACGTATTTCGTTACATAATTTAATCCTTACTTTCGTTAATTTTATATTCAAGTATAAACAACAAGCGAAAAATCTAAATGTTTGACTTATGTCATCCTTGTCGCAAACGAGCGATATAGGGAGTGATCACACTTAGCGACATAGAATCGGCTTCAGCCGATCAGAAAAAACTTTTTGACTAAAGAATAAAAGATAAATCGGTAATTTGCCTCTTTTCGGCCGGACAACGCGTCTCAACACCGCGGCGGAACTTTCATTGGATGAAAATAATGCTGTTTCTTCCGTTCCATAAGTCTCAAAAAAATCAATTTGCAGAATGTTCAAGACTCACAACATCCATATGTCATAAAATGCAATTTATTTATTTATTTATTAAACTTTATGCACAAGTAAAAAACTGTACAAAGGCGGACTTAATGCCTTGGGCATTTTCTACCAGTCTACCTTAGGGTGATGCAGAGACAATACACAGTAGGTGCAATAACAAAACGGAAAATACTAGAAAAAATTTATAAAATATATATAGATATACATAAAACAAAATATATAAAGTGAAGAGAAATAACAAGAAAAACTACTGCAACTTATTTCTGAGACAAATCTGCCAACTTCTTGTGTATATGCTCTCGAGCTTTCATTTTGAAAGTGAACCGACTGGTCACCGTCCTAATACTCTGAGGGAGCGCATTCCAAAGGAAGACCGCCTGGACAAAGAAAGAAGATTTGATAAAGCCAGAGCGATGAGAAGGACATCGTAGAAGACAATTATTAGCGGACCGAAGATTCTTGCTGTGCGCAGAGCATAAATATTGACAGTGAGATGTAAGATAAGAAGGAGAAGTGGGTTTGTGGAGAAGAGAAAACAGGGTTGTCAAAGCCCTCAAAGCTCTGCGCTGCCGGATGGGTAGCAATTCTACTAAAGTTAAGTTATAAAAGCTCACAAGTTCTCAACTTGAAATTATTGTCAATTACAATAATTATTATAATTGACAATTCAACTTTTCAATTACTGCTAAGTTGAAAACTTCTGAACTTTAGACTGGTGATTCTTAATTTGAAGGTTAGTTAGCTATATAGGTATAGTCCGATCTGCGCCTGCGCGTCGCGCGTATGCGGCGACCACACGTCAGAGCAAATTAACTCACAGAATTCGATATTTTCGGGATACATTGAAATTCTCAATTTAGGAACCCAGTGTAAAAAGCTGTGCTTTGAAAACTATGGTGCGAACACCGCTCTTATATTCACTGGCGATTAACCAGCAACTAAATTTTCTCACTCATTACAAAAACGCCAAACACGGTTTAAACTGCGTTTAAATTGACTGCAATATTGGAATATACCTAGTTATGTAATGCCCTCTTGGTCACTGAAAATCCAAGCTTTTAGCTTTATCTACCATAAACTTACAGGGGGGGGGGGGGGGTAGGGCGAAATTGTTCTGAATGGCTTCGAGAAAATAATGGTTCGGCCGGGCCTTTCGTTTTATTCTCAGACTTGTTCCCAGATCAAATTAATACTGTACAGTCACGAGCACCAATACGTAAACACTTTACAACTTTGTGTGATTTTCTCCTACTGTTCTGTTGTTACGAACATAGCATTTTGGAACTCATATTTTTATGAAATAGCTCCTATATCCAAGTTACAATCGTTATTTCATATTGGTGCTCGGTCGGACTGGCGTCTGCAAAGCCACATCGAAGCGTATTTTTGCGTAAGCTATGCGCACAAATTAATCAGCACCCCATCTCTCCCTGCATTCCTCACATTCATACTGCTATTTTTTTAAGATTTATTAAAGGAAACTAAACAAAAAATAAATAAAAATTCAATTAATAGATTAACAGTGTTTATATTTGTATTGAGGTTAATATTACGTGTGCCATGTGGCTTTAGGTACCTTTAGGAAAAAGCACTAAAAGATTTTCTAAAACATTATCAACATCATCATCAGTTAACATGAGTTTCATATCATAACAGAAATGATACAATAATATATACAACATTTGTTTTGCTTCATCCAGAGCGACCTGCACAGTGGCGTCGATGCGTGGACCAGACATTCGTTTGTGCACTACAATTATAATATTACGTTATATCTAGAAATATAAAACTTTACAATTTATAGTGCAATTAGAAACATTCAGAATGTAAAGGCGGTTTGTACCAAACAACTAAAATTATATGTTTAAACTAAAATAATAAAGTTTTAGTTCGTAACGGTGGATACTTATTATTTCCTTATTTTCTGTGGCGTAATTTTAAATGACAGTGAACTTTGGCATAATCTTCCACCTTACTAATTTGGAAACGTGACTTAAAATTACAACTCCGCTAAAACTGTGTTCTATAATATTATTTTAATGTGGAAGATATAATATCTAAAAATAATGGATTTCAACACTTTCGTTACAAACGTAAGTAACATAAATGTTAGCTAATCATTCAGATTTAAGTCCAAACCTACGTAATAAATTGGCATTCAATGTTAAGGAAGCTGAATCTCAATGAAGTCTTAATCTATAACAAATTTACATTGTAACAACTTTTCTACATTCTCATAATCATAATTAACATACTTAACATTAAAGCTTGCCTTTTATTTACATACTAAATGTTAACACTCATGAAACTACGCAACATATAGAAAAATATATAATTATGTTCAAGTCAGTAAATGATAAATGCCAATGGAGACGTAAATATAGTAAAATAAAAATATCACGTATTCACTGTCTTTGCCTGGCAGCGAGGCGGAGGATTTGTACGCCGCGGCTAAACCCCGAACTCGCTGACAGCTACTGAATACATTTAGTTATCAAACTAATCCCTACGATAGCAAATGTTATAGTTACTGAGTAACGTTCGCCTTTCCGTCGCAAAAATTCAATTATTACGCTATCTAATATCGATTACCTACTCATGCTAATCTGTGTGCAAAGATAAACCATTACCCACGCATTAGCCACGTAAACCGAGACTATAAAACAAACTTGTACTAACAATATAAGGCGATGGATTGGCACATATTATACCACTGAAATTTGGTGATTTGGACAATAAGCATGAACTTACGGAGATATTTCAGTTTAGCTAATTTATAGAAGGAGCTCTTAGACTATGCCACATTCTCCACTGCAATTTGTTTGTACCTTAAAGCAGCTCGATCTCAACGGACTTTTATAAAGCTATAAGGCGTCCTAAATGCAAAGCCTGAGCGATAATGATGAACGTCGTAAGCTTAGGCCTATTACATACGTTTGATTGGCCAAAGCCAGCGCGTTTGCTTTATTTGTAATAGATCTTGGGACTAAATACGATTTTCTAACTGTTTACATCAAGTACTTGGCAGTTTGGTATCGTAATACAGAAACTAGTCTAAAAGTTGAATAAGAAAAATATAATAGTAACGAGTTCGGGTTTTAACTGCAATGTTAATGTGAGTTATGCACATTCTATATGCATCTATATAGCTAGAGTACATATACTGTGTATTATAATCCATATAAAAATAGTCATATCAAGATTTATCAATCAAACTGTTACGTAGTAGGTGTGAATTATAATTAGATCACCACACTAATTGTGACTGACCACTAATGTACAACATTTATTACTCTCTTGTTCTGCTGCTATTCAATACTAAGACAGATGGTAGTAAACTAATATAAAAATAAATTGAAGTAGTCATTCATCCTATATATTTCTTTACGTATAAAATATTTGATAATTTTTAATTGCGGAAGTCCCATGGCCGTCACTCGACAGTCGACGCTCGCGGCGAGCTCGGGCCAGCAGCTGTGGTCAGTGTGGCGTTAAAAAATTGTAAATATAGTATCCATAGGACCAATAGTTAAAACTATATAATAATATCACACGCACGTTCGCGCACTCACTCTCATACTAATACAATATGCATATATCAACAACAATGGAAGAGTTATCAGAAGCCCCGTGTCATTACAATTTTCTACGTAAAAATGGACTTAATTTAATGTAAAAAAATATGAATAGAACAATCATAAATCCAATCTTAACAAATAATACCTTGTATTATGTTTTTGGATTGAATGCTGTGGCACTAGTGACGTGTAGTCACCCTACACGGCGCGTCACCCTCACAGAGGTTAAACATTAACGGACAACACAACGCAACGGTTCACCATTTAGAGAACCAAATAAAAATACAGTTTAATGCAGGCACAAGTTTTAAAATAAATTCAAACTGACATCAAATGCGTAGCATAATGGAAGATTACTCGGGAATGCATCTCAAGTCGTACATCCAGGTATATGTCTAACTTATAAAATTGACTTAAAAAATATGTATAAAGTATTTATTTTACACAATCGACTCACTGAAGACTCAGATTAAACCAGACTCGGCGGCGGCGCCGGCCGCGCTCTACCGTACTACATGTGTCGCTAGTGTCGCTTCCGACGTGAGAGAGTTCGCAGCGTGCTGGACGACTATACATGTTGCGACGTGCATCGAACTAGCTGGCGACGCGGCGCTCACGCGGGTGGCTGCGTCTGCGCCGGCGTGAAGAACTGTCATTGCGGCGTGGCCCGCGCGGCGCTCCAGCGGTCGAACTCGATGCCCGAGTCCGGCGACACGCCCGACGGCGCCGCGCAGTCGCACGCGCCCGCCGCGCCCGCGCCGCCCTCAGCCACGCCCAGCGCCGCCAGCACCTGCACGGGGGAACACGTCAGCTCGCGCCGCGCCACGCCGCGGGGGGCGGGGCGGGCTGAAGCGGTGCGGACCTTACTCAGACTGGCGCTGTGCTCGTGCAGGCCCAGGTCGCGCTCGAAGGAGTGCAGCTGGCGCATGAAGTGGAAGTTAGGCGCGATGTCGGTCTTGCGCGAGCGCACCAGCTCGAAGGCGTCGCGCAGGCACAGACGGTGGCGCTGCATGAGGTAGGCCAGCGTCACCGTCACGGAGCGCGACACGCCCGCCACGCAGTGCACCAGCACGCCGCATCGCGCCGACATCGCCTCCTCTGTGCCACACACACCGACGGTCAGAATAAGTAACAGTGTGGAAGCAACGATAACAATAAGGAGCTGTATAGAAGCAAGAATCAAAATAAAAACGGGTTGGAGGCAACAATCAGGAAAATGTTACTAGTTGGAGGCAATGATGAAAATATGGAAACAGATGAATGTAACAATCAGAATAATGGACTGGATGAAAGGTTACGGTTACAGCTGCTCGAGAAAAACTTCTCTTTAAATAAATGTCGGACAAGTCAGTAGAATCCTAGTTTAGTTACCGATAAATCTTATGGCCTGTGGGAAGTGTACAGAGAGGTTTTGACTCCAGTGGTCAGCGATGGGTATCTTCAAGTAGTTGATGCCGCAGCCCTCCGCTTCGAAAGTGTTGGGCAGGTCTGGGGTCACGTTTAGCACATACTGTAAACACAAGCAATACTGTTAGTACATGGTCATTTAATTAATAAAATTGTATCATATTGAAATTCCAACCGAGTTTACTATTGCAAAGCTCAAAACATCAGCATTACATACAGCATCAGACATGCTGGACATAGCAGACCAGTCAGAAATACTTCTTCTTTCCGAATATCTCTTATTTCATCAAACTGAAATACTGCTTTTTAATATATAATTTAAGGGAGGCCTTTGCCCTGCAGTGGGACACATGAGGCTCATAATAATAAATATCTAACTAAGAAGTAGAAATATTTACAAGTGTGTCCATGGAGGTTTTTGCCCGTTCTTCTTCTTAAGAATCAAAAGTGCCAAGTATGGTATAATTCAAATAAATGTTTCTAGTTTGAGTTTTCTACCTTTATATTATGCCTAGCGAGCGCGTCACAGTCCTCGCTGTTGGTGGAGTTGCCGAGGTACAGGTTGGGCAGGATCTCGATGGGGAACTCCTGCGGCACGTGGCCGTGCGTGTCCTCGCACTCGGACGAGGAGCCCGAGGACAGCGCCTCCTCGCAACCGGAGCCCGAGATGCGGAGCGACCTGGAACATGGACAATATTTGTGTTACATAAGTATTTATGTTGTTTAAGCTTGACTTCACGGCTGTTTACATCAATGTGTGATTCTTAGGAAGAATTTCACCAACGAAACTGAACGCAAAATTGACAATGTTCAAATGCGCCAGCACTTGAACGCCGTTTAGATCGGCTGATCGTGTTCAGCTACAATGGTAAAATTCGCTCTTAGTCTTATTCTAGATAAAAAATCAGCACTCTATGAACGCAAAAAAGAGAATTCCCAAAACGCTCAACCTTCACCGTTTCTTAGTGTTTTTTAACCGACTTCAAAAAAGGAGGAGGTTCTCAATTCGGTTGTTTTTTTTTTTTTGTTACCTCATATCTCCGTCATTTATGAACCGATTTGAAAAATTCTTCTTTTATCTGAATGGATTTACTTCCCGATTGGTTCCATAGAAATTTCATCAAAATCGGTTCAGCAGTTTGGTTTTGAAATCAAAATAACTGGAAAAAATGTCATCCAAGTAAAAGAAATTGCGAAATTGATACTTGACAAGGATTTGTGTGTAATACGATAACTAAAAAGGGTAAAATCAAAAACTTTTTTGCAAAAAAAAAACTGTACATTTATTATAACTGTTCATTACAAACAATAGTCACCGACTTCCGAAAGTAAAGTTATTTTCCACTTTTTTAGTGTTTTTTTTGGAAGTCGGTTTTTTTTTCAAAAAAGTTTTTATTTTTAACTGAACTAGTAACGTCGACACATCACCGGTTATGTTTAAATCACCCTATTAAGGGGCGTATCATATGGCATAAAGGCATAACCTAG
Source organism: Standfussiana lucernea (assembly GCA_964057025.1). Lineage (NCBI taxonomy): Eukaryota > Metazoa > Arthropoda > Insecta > Lepidoptera > Noctuidae > Standfussiana > Standfussiana lucernea. Next base: position 12,927,018 of record OZ059789.1, read on the forward strand.
GTTAACTGACAGCTGCTTAAAATTTTCATAACTAGTCGATCGAACCCAGAACCTACCACTCTGCAGTCAGTATTCTCGTTGTTACGGTAATAATGCAGTTTGTGTTGGCGACATGTTGTGCCGCCAGTAGGGTTTGATTGATTGATTGTGTGACTTGCGAGCTAATGGGATTCTATTCTGTTGGTATCAACAATCGTTGCCTGCAAGCTAAACAGTCCACGGAGCTACATGCGACCACAACGCAACTCTTAGTTAGCAAACGAAGAAATTACATATTTGTAAAACCTTAATATTGCGTTATATTTGTTAACTATTTATGTTATATTTAGTTATGTATTACTTACGTTACAATGTATTCTGAATACTTGACAAGCCCTTTGTCTTAATCTTCTTGCAATAATAATCAATATTTAGTTGTAGTGAACTCACTTTTCATACATAAAATTACCCTTGTTTTTATACAAAATTCAGATATTACGCACTTCCACACACCGCTATACATTGTTATGACGTAATTGCTTATTGTGTTAAAGTGGAAGACTAAAAATAAGACCTAACATTTTCGAAAACAGGGTCGGCCATCCCTCACCCTCCTAACGTAATTATATCCTGAATCCAACGACCCATTAACCCTATAATTAGGGACAACAATATTGACATCGCTTTCCAGTAAACAAAAATTTACTATAAGCAAGTAACTTCCTAATAATTAAGAACTGAACCTATCAAATGACATAACCTCCAATTCGCCATAGTAGGGCTTCGGAGCAAGTTATAAGAATTCGTATTTGAGGTATACCGTATACCACACCGATAGAACACGACAAGAGAATGGCGTGCGCGTGAGTGACGTTCATGAATCTCATTAATCTTCAGCAAAACTGGTATCGACCTTCAGGAGTGCGACATAAGCATAGTGTTGTTAGAACGTGGTGGCTGGTGGGCTGGTGGCGCATCCGAGCGAGTGTTGGCGGTATGTGTGGGCCCGGGCGCGGGGCGGTATCGATCGCGAGCTGCTCAATGGGGGAGGAGGCTCCGGGGGTTCTCCATTCACCTGCCCCCGCGGCTCAATGGCCGCCCACGCAGCCGCGTCCTTACTCTCACCCCCTCGCCCCCACGGGCACACCTCGCCGCCCGCATCCCTCGCCCGCGGCTCCAACGCGTCTCCTCCCACGCGACACTTTTCCAAATTCGCCCTCTGAATCGTCTCGCCGCCATTCAGTTTGCTGTTTTGAAAGCAATCAAATTAGGCGAATGTGCGCCCTCGCAGCCTCGTACAGTGTACTGTTGATAGCCTGCCTCCTATGCCACAATGCCAGATTCGCGGAAGATCTGCGGTTATATGTATTGCTATATCAAGAAATTATTGTCCTACAAATCGCAGTTACGTGTGCCTATTCTAATATTTACGACACATCTGAAGGTCAACATAAATATCTATGTATAATTAATAAAGTAATTAATAAACAGATTATATTTCGCAAAGTTATTAAGCTATGGAAGGACAATGGTAATCGTAACTTTGAACCCATTCATTAGACTATTCAATGAAAAGCATAACCCTAATTCAGTTACATAATAAAATTGTAGGCATAAGCAATACTTTATTCGTTAAATTGTAATGAAAAACAAACGTACTGAACCGAATTTTTGTGGTCTAAGTCATAAAGAACGTTTGGCTTCCAGTCGCCAAAACAATGCTGTGTTTTTACGTTTGGGCCTCGTCTGTGGAATGCGGGCCCAGCAACCTCTTTTTTAACCAAATGCCAAAGCTTTGTGGTCGTCTCGTCCGCTCAACGAGTAAGGAGATAATTAATTAGTTTACTGCTTACTTGAATAATACTGATCACATAGTTACAAGTAGGAGATATGGTGCGGCTAATCCACACTAAATCATCTAGAAAAAACTTGGGAGAACCTAATAAGCCAAGTTGCCAAAATTTATTCCGTTTCTTTTTTCAGGTTCGTAGCTAAATAATAACAGCCAATCGGATTGATATTTAGGTTAAGCCTAGGTTGGTCCGTGGATGGGTGACCAACCATTACATACCGAGTTTCTTCCGTGCCTCGGAAAGCAAGCTAAGCCGTTGGTCTCGGTTGTTATTTGTAGATCTTTGGCAGTCATTACAACCAGTCTTACCAAGGGCTATCGTATTTATCCAATCCTAACTGGATTGTGGAGGTCAGATAGGCAGTCGCTCCATGTAAAATACTGGTATTCAGCTGCATCCGGTTAGACTGGAAGCCGACCCTAATAGAGTTGGGGAAAGGCTCGGCAGATGATGCTAACTTTATACGTAAGACCATTTTAGTTAGTTAATATAAGCCCTCAATCTATTCCAATGATTCAGTCTTTTTTTTTGTTGTGAACTGAAAACATGACGAAAGATTTAACTATCTTCATAATTATGAAATAGTTAATTTTGAGAGATCAAGCCGACCGTATTTTCGATAAGATATCCCTTTTCAATCAATATAGAAAACGAGGAAAGCCCTACCGGTAGCAATGTGAAAAAAAATAGTAATAAAATCAGAAAATAATATTATGTTTATTGCTTCTCCATACAAAATAGTGATACTGATATTGTTTACTTTTTATGTTTCAGATTTGAGATAGTTTTTTTTGTTTAGTTATATTTTTAACATACAGCTTTGTGGAGCTCTAATTGACTGTACCTATTAATAAAATTATAAGAAAAAGCCATTCCTTCGTATAAAGCGCTCTGAAATTGCTTGAGCCGTTGAAAAGGACAGGTAAACAGAATGATTAGTGAGTTCGTTTTAATTGAATTACTAAGTACCATGAATTTCATAAAAAAAATATCAATGTTATTGTCTTCAATGGAGAGCGTGCGTCAAACAGGCGCTTGATCCAAATTGGATCAGTGTCGCGTGAGTGGTCATCAAGATAATTATGAACAGTCGGCAGCCAGTGGGCAGCATGTACTCGGCATTAGTAGGCTCATAGTAGGTAGTGCGGAGCGTGGGCCGCGTGTAGGCGCGCACCAGCCGACACGTCCATTCAGGGGAGCTGCTCGCCCACGCAGCCGACGCCATTCCGTCCGATCCCAATGTTAACGATATACTTACACGAATTTTACCTACACGTGAGTGATGTGGGTGAATAGAGCCCCGGCCGTTACGCAAGTGCCGATTGTAAACTCAATATTCCCGATACACAGGTGTAAGGCTGCGGAGAATGTCACTCCGCTAAAACAATGAATGTGAGCTGCTCATTTAAATGCGCGCATACTAGCTACTTGTAGTAGTGCATTGTGTAAGTGACGGCGTCGGCGGCTCCATGCGAATACAATTCGTATTTGAATGGCGGCGGCGGCGTGTGCGAGGCGGACGCCGGAAGCCGTGACACGGTCGGCCGTGTTATTAATGAACGACTCCGATACGTATGGGCGGCCGGTGCCTCCACGAGCCGGCCGAATAACGAGCACGGCCCAACTTGTGGCCACGGGATGTAGCGGCCGGGCTCCGCGACTCGGTCGGGTAACTGTGTGCACACTGGAGAGCCGGTGCGTGTGGGCGTAGGAGTGCGTGCGCTGCGCCGGCGCACAGGAATGCGGCTCGACCCACCCGCTGCCAATGACCGCCTGCAAGGGACGGTTTTTTAATGGCGGACTCGCTAGTTCCCATCCTGGCAGCAGTTTTAACGATCCGAGTTGTCCGGACAAAGCAGATCGCCCGTGTGTGTAATGTATGACGGGCTAAATAAGTTATGCTTGGCCTGTTTGTATGTATGTTCATATAATATGTATGTAAGTGTGGACGTGTGTTTGTTTGGTATTGTATTTTAGCAAGTGTGTCGAGGTCGCAGGCCACTCTAGCACCTACACTACACTAAAGAGTGATGTCGAGTAAAATTATCACAACGTTCTATTTTTATTCAACTTCTGAGTTAGTAGGCTTCGTCGAATTTCATGTAAGAGTTGAACTGAATAGTAAATACAAGCATCTAATTATTTTACAAGTATCGTAAGACTCAATATCTTTATAAACTTTTTAACAACGACGCAAAAATTTGCTGTACTCTGCAGCATTTGCTTCTATTACGCTGGATAAAGTTAATTTATAAATATAAAGCTGTAACACTGCTGTAACAGTCAGGTTAAAAAATACAAGGTTTTTAAGGTTATTGGTTCGTCGCCAAAACAATTTAGTACCTATAAGATCGAATTTCATCAATAAAACTGAACGCGATCAGCGCCATCATCCAAAGCGCGTTCAGGAGCTGTCATAGTTGCTATGGAATATTGATAATGACAGCTCTTGAAAGCTGTTTGAAGTGCTGCTGATCGCGATCGATTTCATTTGTGAAACCCGCTCAGAAAGCTGCTAGGTATATTGTTTTGGCGACGATTCGACGAATCAATAAAAAGAAAAGGACCTGACGAGCTTCTGAATGGCAGCAATATAGCTAAAACATCTGATATAAAACGGGCCTATTTAAGAAGAATAGCACTGTACTGTATGTTACTGAACTTGTAGCGCTGTTATTATAACCATTACTAAAATGGTGATGTATACATAGTGGTATTATAGCATAGTTGAATGTTAAGATTATTAGTTATGACTAAAACAGTCTTACTATACCTTATAATAAAATAAGTCATTAAATATTGTGGCAAGCAGTTGCTGTCACTGATACCTTAATATTTTTTAATTTAATGCTTTTAATTGCATTAAAGTTATTAAATGAATAAATAATGAAATTAATAATCAATCACTTTGTAAAATGTTAAGGGTCTAGCTTTTGCTTGCGGCTTCGGTCCTGTTATGGACGGAAATTAACCCAAGGGAACGTTTTAAATGTAGCCTATGACACTCGGGGATAATGTAGCTTACCGTTAGTGAAAGAATTTTCGGAATCGGATCAGCAGCTCCGAAGATTGCTACCTACATACAAACTTACAAACAAATTTTACCTCGTTATAATATTAGAAGTATAGATGTTTAAATTATCATGAACGTGGTAGATAACCGCTCATTAATCACACAAAATGCTAGGGATTTTCTAAATTTTCATTTATATTTGTTTCAATTAAATATGGTTGATTAATAATTCCTGTTTGTTTTCTTTCCTTGTAATGAAGTTTATCAAATTGTTGTATGGAGAAGACAGAAAACGAATGACCATTAGTGTAGATAATTGTGAGCATAAAATCTAACTAGATTAAGATGACAGCTGCCAAGCTTTGTTCGTATCGAAATAAATAAATATTTATGCAAATACATATTTATGCAGTCAGTATTTTACGCTATGTAAATATGGGTATTAATTAGGGCCAATTACATTAAACTATAAAAAACATAGTCTTAAATGATTTACATCCTGACAGCTATTTTAATCAATTTAAATTTTAAGAACTATGATTATCGGAATCTTGAAATTCAGACTGACTTTTGTTGATAAATAAAGTTTATTGATAATACCGTATATTATTTACCTATTATTTTAATGTATTAATAATAAAAGTATTTGTATGTGTTAAAATAAATGTCTTAAGAAAGCTATTTAAAATTATCTGTTCTTACTGAAGATATTTTAATGATATTTTAATTAAAATGAGGCCGTCACCGACCGTGACCGTGTACGGATTATTTCGTGAATGAACTCACGCGGAGCGAGGATTGCCTTGACGTCAACAACTATGACGTCACGTCAGCGATAACCTGCCGCCGCGGTCACGTCAACCAGGATCTACGAGTGTCATCAAGTGACATCACAACTAATGCCAAATTAACATTTCTCAGGACAATCGTGATTGTCATAGGGGAGAGCTTAACGGTGTATAAAAGTAAACAGTGTATAAAATCTACACACACTTCCAAAACTGGATAATTTTATTTCAGCAGAAGGTATTATTACAGCATTGAAACAAGATTATCTATCATGGATAACGATAAGATATTACATTATCAAGGGATGTTGACGTCAGCCCTCGAGATAATAAAGCAGTTTACGTCATTTCGTATTTGGAAACTATAACAAAACATTGTTTCAAGATTTAATTAAAGAAGCAAGGCATTTCTAAATATTCTATTTGTATAACGTGTGTAGGCGGGATCGTAATTATATTTCGTCCTGTTGTTTAGAAGATCGTACCTACAATGTTATTTTTAAATAAAATAGAACATTGTTATAAGTCAGAAGAGCAGGTATATCGGCCAAGGGCCTGGTCGTGGGCCGTCTAACTAACTCGTGCGTGTTTAGTTCGTCCGGCCGGAGCACCGGGGACGGGAGTCGAGAGCCGGAGGCGCCGCGGCAGCGTGGGAGTCGTTACATTTACACCATTAATTTGAATGTTCCTATTTATAGTTCGCTCGGGTATTATATCGTGAAAGGTAGCAGTCATGCAACCCACGCGATCACAAGCGGATGCTTGCAAATCACATCACAGTCGATGGAAAGTAATTCGGGAAGCTCGAAATATGTTTTACTACTCTGTCAAGAAAGTACCGGGAAACGATCAATAATACACAAAATGTTAGTTATTCATCCAAAGTTATTTTATCGCCTTCGAAGTATGCTCCTGCAGAAACGACACACTTACGCCAACGAATAATGCAATCATCAAAACATTATTAAACGCTGTTTCCGGAATTGAGTTCAGTTCTCGCCGCGAATTCTCCTTTATATCTTCTACCGAATGAAAACGGGTGCCACGAAGCCATATCTGGTGAATAAGGTGGTTGCTCGATGGTATTTGTTGAGTTGTTAAATCTGGCCTTTTTCGTCGAATTTGCTCTCATAAACTCTGCATAACGCTCAAATAATATTCTTTATTTAATGTGTGACCTTCCGGCAAGAATTCCGAGTGCACAACACGGCGATGGTCAAAGAAAACGGTCAATATGACTTTGACTTTTGATCGACTTTGGCGTGGTTTTTTCGGTTTCAGTTCAGTTGGAAGGCGCCACTCTAAAGCTTGTTGACTAGTTTGCATGTCAAACTCGTAAACCCACGTCTCGACACCAGTAACATGGCGTTTCATGAATATTGGGTCGGATTTGACTCGTTCTAGCATGTCCTCGGTGACTCTTATGCGAATTGCGATTGAGTTTTTGGAGAAAATTCAGGTCTTTTGGGACTAGCCGAGCGGCAACATGTTTCATACCCAAGTGATTATTGAAAATGGTATAGATTGACTCGTGAGACACAGAAAGTTAAGCGGCTATCTGTCTCAAACTAGAATGAGGATTTTCAATCACTATTTCCTTCACTTTTGCGATGTTAACTTCAGTTGAAGACGTTAATGGCCTACCAGAGCGATGCAAATCTTCCATCACATCTCGACCGCTTTTGAATGCTTTGTGCCACTCATAAGCACGTGTTTTTGATAACGTCGATCCACCGTAAGCCTTCTGTAACATTTTCAGGGACTCCTAACACGAAATTCCATTGGCGATGCAAAATTTAAGACAAACTCTTTATTCGATGTTTTTGTCCATTATAAAATTCGCAAAACACACTAGATATGATCTAACTAAAAACAGCACTGTATTTAATCTAAAATAACAGATGCAACTCAAACTCCGCGCCAAAATGGAAAACAGCTATGCCAAACTAAAAAAAAAAGAAAAATATTGAATTTGATTTCATAAACAAATCATCCAACCCCGATACTTTTTTGACCGAATGTACACCTCTTGATGTGTATGTTCATACGCTCGGATTTAGAAGCAAACTCATCGATTTGCGCGCAACACTACAGATGAGGCATATACATAGATCTAGAGCTATTTTATGCTAAGAGTATTTCACTGTATGAACTTCATCTAATGATGAATAATAAAATAAGTACATAACGAGTTTGTTGAGTGGCGTTGTATCAATACAGCAATATTGTATGGTGATGTCACGTTATACAAGCCGCCATTCAACATCGTCGGTTCATTAACATCATGTACCGAACACCTACAGTGATTTGCGCAAGGAAAAACAGCAGTGACTGAGTGAGCAGTGAGCAGTGAACGGGGCGACCGCATGCGCTGGCTGGCATGAATGGATGGAGCGCACTCCATTGAGCGCAAGGCTCCGTTTCACCGCTTCTAATGCAATACGCCAATTACGTTTAGGTAACTGCACACTTACAGCCGGCGTAGACGGAGCTCGTCACCATTCACAATGATGAATGAGTTTATTAACCAATTCTTTTTTTTTAGTCGTCTGCAATGCGGTGTGTTTTTGCACTGGGCCGGTCAACGATCGATTTGGTAAAAATAAGGTTTGAACAAGGAGACGCGTTGAATTTGAATAAAACATTCAGGGTTCACAACTTATTATCAGAATCGCATTTAACACACACACACACACACACACAATAAATATCGCTTTACGAAACAGGCCCCATATTTCTACAAACACAGAGCCTTGTTTCTAATACAATACTAAATGAGGGCTAGTTGCTAAGCCTTAGCTCCCATATGTATATTTGATTAACATTGTAGTACTAAATGATACTATTCCAGCAGAACAAATCACTCATTCTCATGAATGGAATATTTGACATTGACGTGTGTTTGCACGTGCAGAACTCAATCAGTCGCGGCTACGTGTGATAGGCACCTATTAACATTATATTTATGTACATTATCACATATTGGCTGAGTTACTGAGTAACAAAGAGCGGTAGGAAGGAACCAGTGTTTGCACTTTATGACTAACATCCTCTGTCATCGTCACCGATTCTGAGAATTCGGTTTTATGATTCGATCTGCTTGCATATGCGGCCCACGCGTAAAACAAACTTCAGGTGAAGGTGAAATAAAGTACGTGAGTGTTATTCAACATTGCTAGCTGTACAGCACTCAAAAAATTGATTTGATTAAAACTTTACACACATTTTTACCTTATCAACGTATTTATTTCATAATTTCCACATGTCGCACAATCATTGGTATAATTTCTAATACCTACAAAACAACAGTACCTACATATACTTTCATAAGCGATTAATACCGTGCCGTAATAAAATATATCAAGCGAACGTACAATTACTTCTCACGGATCATCTCATCAACAACATTATATTGAGAAAGTCCGCCGGCTCGCATCCAGTCTTGCCGGAATCGGTTCGGGCACTTTTCCGTCGAAGTGAAAAACCTTCTCACGCGCAAATCTCGTTCCCACGCGTGAGTTTCCTCGTTCTCTCAATCGAGCGAGGCAGCCCGTTCAGAATTACAATTCTAATGATTTCCTCGATATACTTGTATTATACAATCCAGTTTAATTATAACTGTGATCTTAATAACCTTAGACATTACGACACGGATTCAGTGTTAGTTAAGTAATAAAAGCAGCATGCAACCCGAATGCGAGCGTGGAAAAGTATACTAGGAATGACTAAAGTTTTCCTAGCTCACCCCCGGCGGCGTGGTGGTGAGAGAGTATTATACATGTTACACGTACGCCTCATCTTCCAGACCGTCCCTATGGGAATAAGCCCTCTTGACTTCTCGCTGTACCTGAACCTGAACATAACACGCAAACTCCATTACTGGGCCATGTATGCCCACGAGTTACGATTGATGTGCCTGCGTTCTGCCGGGCACTTTAACCAAAACGGCAGATTGCCGTAAATGAAACCTTGCGAAATAATAATTGAATTTTTGGCGTAGATTGTGAAAATTAAACTATTGAAGCGGAGAGTTATTGCGGAAAATATTCCGAAATTGTATAGAATTGGCGAAGTAGATTGGGGAGACCTAGAAAACCTTGAAAGATTTTCTAGGTAAAATGTAAGATGTTGCGGCTCCAGATACATATATTATTGATGTTATACTTGGGCCAACAAAGTACCAACCAGGAGTTTTCTTTTATTATTATGACCGGATGGGCCACGATCTCGCCGGGTGGGAAACGGTGGATGAAGTCTACATTAGAACGAGCGTGTCCAGGAGATGCATGTCCACTCTTGTTTTGAATGCTGCGAGTTAAAAGTGGCTCGGCTTGGTTGATATTTTTTTGTAATGAATTGGCCATGCATAGCACATCGGTCTCAAATTGACAAGATCTTGCGTTATGAGCGTTTACGCCGTCCATGCGCTGTTTGACTCCAAAACAGTACTTTTCAAACCCTTTAATACCATCAACCCTTTATTTTACAAAAATGATAATTACTAATAACTTTAGGAAATTTCGTTGTCTCAATAGTTGGGGAGAAAAATATTTCAATTAATAGAGTATTGGTAAATTGTATCAAGATAACTCAACAGAGGTTTTCTTAATTTCCCTTTTAGCGTCAGTTTCGACGCTCTAATTATAGGAAACCACTGGCAAAACTAATTAGATTTTTTTTTTTACCTATTGCTAAGATCCTAAGGAATATAGTTGGAGAAGAAATTTTTTTGATTTAGGTTTCTTTATATAAGAAATTAAAGTTCAAACAATGTAAAATATTAAGGAATTAAAATGATTTTTTCACCGATATATCTTACTTGATTTAATATAATAATAGCATAATATAATAGAAGAACATATGCTTTAAAACATACAATTTAAAATTTCAAATAATTTACAGTGATTATTTTTCTATAAATATTTGAAAACTACTATAAATCACTGCGCGCGAGCAATTTCAAATCAACGTCCCGATAACAGCGTCGCCTTCGAAGACGACGAAAAAGCAGAATGCCTGGCTGACAGTTTAGAGTCCCAGTGCACTCCTAGCACCCAACCTGTAGACCAAGCTCACCTCGATGAGGTGGATGCTGAAGTTGAAAGAAGGGCCTCTCTCCCACCTATTGAGAACCCTGATGAACCCCTACCTCCTATCACTTCAGAAGAGGTACAGGACATCATCAAAAATCTCAAACCCAGAAAAGCCCCTGGCTCGGACGGAATCAACAATAGAGTCTTTAAGCTCTTCCCTGCCCCTCTTATAGTCCTAATGACAGCCATTTTCAACTGTGCCCTGTCCCACAACATGTTCCCACAGTCGTGGAAAGAAGCTACCGTCATCGGTATCCCCAAACCGGGCAAGCCCAAGTCCTCCCCAGGCAGTTATCGCCCCATCAGTCTGCTCAATGTCCTAGGCAAAATCTACGAGAGGCTTATTTATAAGCGTCTCAAAGACTATGCCGAAGCAAAGAGCCTAATACCTAAAGAGCAGTTTGGGTTTAGAACCCAACACTCTTGTGTCCAACAGGTACACCGCATTGTCGAGCACATCAGCGACAAATACCAGCGCGGTATGATGACTGGGGCCCTCTTCTTCGACATAGCGAAAGCTTTTGACAAGGTCTGGCACAATGGTCTGATATACAAGTTATATCAACTCGGCGTGCCTGACCGTCTCGTGCTCATCTTACGGGACTTTCTGTCGAACCGCACCTTTCGGTATCGCATCGAAGGTGCGCTTTCCTCCCCCCGTACCATTCGAGCCGGAGTCCCCCAAGGCTCCGTGCTATCCCCACTCGTCTTCACGCTGTTCACCAGCGACATCCCCAAGAACAAGAAGACTCAGTTAGCCCTTTTCGCTGACGACACGGCCATTTATTGCTCCGGCCGGAGTCCGCTTGCCATCAGCCATAATCTCCAAACCTCCGCATACGCCCTGGGCGATTGGTTCCGGAAATGGAGAATCGAGGTTAATCCCGACAAGAGCCAGGCGGTCCTCTTCGTTAGACCGAAGAAACCCCCCCCTCGCTACCCCAGTCCGATCACCATGTTTGACAAGCCGATCCCTTGGGAAGAGCGAGCCAAATATCTAGGAGTAATACTCGACCGACGCCTAAATTTCAATGAGCACATAAAGACAGTACGTTCGCGTGCTGCTTTCGCTCTTGGTAGGCTCCACTCCATGATAAACTCACGCAGCAAATTGTCACTCAAGTGCAAATTGCGTATTTACACCGCGTGCATCCGCCCCATCATGACCTATGCCTGCCCAGTCTTCGCACACGCCAAGTCCTATCAAACTCATAGAATGCAGACTCTCCAAAACCGTTTTCTCCGAAAGGCCACGGGTTCTCCGTGGTTTGTCAGGAATGAGCGACTCCACGTCGACCTCAAAATTCCCACCATAAAACAGTTCATAAAGCGTATTACCAAACGCTTCTTTGACACTGCCGAAAAACACCGCAACCCGCTAGTGGTTGCGGCTGCCCGATACGTCCCCACCAAAATAGGGAAAATTCGCCGTCCCAGGCACTCTCTAGCTGAGCCCGATGACCCCATCACCCTCCTTCAAGAAAGCCGTAGGGAAACCAGCACTTTAAGGAAAAACAAACACAGACCGCGTTCCGTTTTCCGGCCCCGCCGCCGAGGCCCATCGCGACGCCCCCGTAACACCCCCACCCGACCCTTGCCCAACGAGCCAGCCCGCGTTGCTGAGCAAGTAACGTTAAATTCCCCAATTAATAATAATACGACCCAGCCTGTCCCTACTTGCTGCCCTCCCCAAAATGACGCCCTAAGCCGAGGTCCGAGCCCCACAGGGGGTGCCCTTAGCGAGCGGTCATTAATAGAATAAATTAGCTTGTAAGCCCTGGCTGGGGGCCTTAAATTCATTTGAGGTCACCACAGGATAGTCCGGTTAAGTAGTAAACCAGCCGTAGAGAGCTGGAAAACTGCGAGTGGCCATTATCAAAAAAAAAAAAAAAAAAAATTTCAAATCAGACCGCCGCGAGGCTTTCTAGAGAGAGGACATGTCGCTCGGCGCTCTGCCTGACCCGAGTTGACCTTAGTCGTACTTGGAAGGACAGCGGACGTTTATAGTGTGATTAAAAAATCTTGGTACTTTGATGATTAAATTTTTTTATTATTATTTTTGATGACTGACAATATTTTTAGTGACAACCAATATCTACCCAATTTTTTTACATACGAATTTTATTTATTAAAACTTTTACTTATTTTTTTGTAAATAAGAACATAAATTGTTTTTAAAGTTAACGCCAACCTATTGTATTTCCCTCATAAGAGGTGTCACTAAGAGGAACATCGCGTCAGGTTAAAATATAATATAAAATAAACGTAAGTAAATCCGTATAAAGTGATTTATTTGAATAGAATAAGAAATATTTATTAATCAGTCACAAATCAATAATAATTAACGAAGTTCGGTTTCTTTCTAAAGTTTAGATCAACAAATTCATGTTTGAATAACTAAAAAACGACTTTAATATTAATCATAATTATAGCTATACTTGCAATATATTATTGAATACTTATTTTATGCACTCGTACTTTAGTAATCCGTGTACGTTCAAATTCAAATTCAAATTAAATTTTACTACAACAATTGCACTCGAACGGATCATAGTGGGTTAGTTTGACTATAGCGCGCGAGAGCGCGCCAGCGCTATGCACACAGGCACGCGCGCTTTTGTGTGCGTAAAAAATGCATTGAATTACCTAAACTTGACTTCGCGCGATAGACGTAAACGCTCTTATGGTTAAAATATTGCTCGGGATGTGGCTAATTGTACGGTTAAAGAACAAGGTACTGACCGTAGACCCATGAGGGGTAGATGCGGCACATGCTGAGCCCCAGCTTCGCTGCACCACTCAGGGTAAGCGCGCCGGAACTCATTGAAGTCTCCTGTTGACAAACAACACAATTATTAACACCATATCAAAGCTTTATTAGAAGACATCATGTGAGAGTAACATTTGAGACTAGGATAAACACTTACGAATTTCATCACGAACAAATGTTAAGGTATTCAATAACGCAATAAAAGATCAATAGAACCTGCTTTCTTATGAATCGAAAATACATACTTATTTTTCTCAATTAAGTATCTACGTAAATGTCATGAGAACAGTTTTGAGTAAGAATGTGAATGTCTATACGAGTGGGGGAAGAGCAATGAAACAATCGACTGTGTGAAAAGTCACCGAGATGACGAGTGATAAAGAACTATAGGAGATACTGCGTCAACAATCCATAAACTGGGATAAGGGAAAGAGAATGATTACTCTAACTTATTTTTCTCTGAATAAGTTTAAACTTTAGCAGCAATGTACACAAATTATTCATGAATAAAGTGAAAATTTTCATCAAAATCAACTTATAAGCAAGGCAAGTCATTAAAATACTTGCCTCACTATTGACGCTACCAACCAGAAATAAGGTTTTATAACCGGAATAGAAACGTAAGTATAATATGCACAATTAATTTAAAGTTATGCTAAGTTATGTAATGCATAATGGCGCCTAACACCTGAACATATAAATTCTCTGGTTGACTAAGAAGCTTCTTGCAGCTATTTCAGCCGAGAATTAATTATTAGCGGTTTCTGGGGTATAGAGGCCACGCGCCACTCCCTACAGATGCATCAGGGGAATAAGATGACTTATAAGACCACCTGTGGTCTAATTAGGATAAAGTGATTAGTCATGTTAGCGTGGAAGCTAAGGAAATGTACTATTGTACTCTAAATCTTATGCTGGCCTGTTTAGAAATGAATTACGATTTCGTGTTTCTTTAACTTGCAAAACATATTATTTTGATAAAAAGTACACATTTGTAATGTTGCAGTTATGTAATGGATGTTTTATGCGATCGAAAAGTTAATTTATATGTTTAATCCCCGTGAGCCACGTCATTCAATAATAATTTCAATAATTTCCGAGCATGACTACAGGATAAACTATGTATGGATACTTTGATTCAGACTCCCAAGTATGCACGACGTTTCCCCATAAAGGCAGGCAGATTCATATTACGGAATGAACGTGGTACGGAGGGCTCCTTCCTTCATCTTTTTGCATTATATTAATGACTTTCCTTCAACAAAAATTCGTTCCGCGCTGTTCTTCTTTTCAAGCCTGATATCTTTATCTTGCTGATGAAGATCTATCGATTAAAAACGGCCATTGCCAAGCAGAGGTGTATTGTGAGCACTGGGCTTGCTTCCTCCATTATTTGTCCTGTCTTCAAGCCAACATCTTTAAAAGACGAACCAGTTTCTACTGAAATTGTGAAGCTGGCCCAACTGCTACCAAATTCCCGGGTGCCCCGGCACAGACCGCGCTGAAGGGTCTTTTGCAAAGGCTTTACGTTGGTCCATATTCACGTGGTGTTCTGTTCGTGGCCGACATTCTCATTCCATTACTACAACAGGCAATTACTAGCTGCGCGTTAACTATTGACGCAAATCTGTGTAGGCGATCGTTAATTCAATTCCAAGTTTCATTCTTTCACTCATTGTACAGTTCATTAATATACTTCCATTCATAATGATGCAAGTCTGATATTTACTATCAAGCCTGAAAATATATTTTATATGAGGGTAGAAAGCATAGAGTATATAACCACCAGAGAGCTTATAGGCCGATTTCTTCTAAGTACACGACTCACTACCGCGGGCCGGGGGACGAGGAACAACGCGTGGCTGCAATTGGTCAGTTCAAGGTCAACCT
Source organism: Standfussiana lucernea (assembly GCA_964057025.1). Lineage (NCBI taxonomy): Eukaryota > Metazoa > Arthropoda > Insecta > Lepidoptera > Noctuidae > Standfussiana > Standfussiana lucernea. Next base: position 12,942,404 of record OZ059789.1, read on the forward strand.
GCATAGGTATGCATATCGTTAGGGCTGATCTATTTGATTAGGGGAAACCAGTCGATATCGATAAAATGGATTTTAACATTATGAAAAATACTCAATTAAAATCGTATAAAAATAATGATATTTAATCAAAAACAATTGATTACAAAAAACATGTATCCTGTTATTATTGATTTTTAAAATGAATTAATTTGGTAAATGTTTTTCGAATTCAAGTTTTAGGGTCCTGAACGTATAACTTGCACCTTTTTTTTTAAGTCGGGTAAGAGTAGATAGGTAGTATTTTAATGCAGTATTTGAATTGAATAACATTTTTATTCATTTAAATTTTATTATTGTCGATATCAATTTCGGATAGTAAAGGTAACAGCACAGGTTTCTACTATAAACACACAAGGGGAAAGAAAGGGATAAAAGAATTAGAATTGTCTAATGAAAGAACGAGACATTTCCAAAAGACATCAACGCGGAAATCAAAACGTGTGCTCTTTCACCCAACCACCATTTTAACGAGATCTCTGCGGTCGCTCCTAATCTGATTAAATCAAAAATATTTTTCTTACCGTTTACTTACCGGTGAAAAGTTATGCCATCCTTTTTGTAACTAGATGTTTTGGAATGTTTCCCACACCACTTCACCGCGCATGAAGGCATTTTGATGCATTATAATTGCATAAAAAGTTAAAAAAATTGGAATAATTTAGCGTGCACACAGGTCTAATACTTGGTCACAATTACTACTAGTACCGTGGTTACTGGTACCGTAGCCTATATGTAGGCGACAAAACACTAATAGTTTTCGAGCATCGGGGCACTGTATGCGCAGTCAAGTGGTTATATAGTCTTTGGTAGAAAGGAAGAGTAACGGGGAGGATAATTTTAATGAGCGAACCTCAGTTATTGAATGTTTCTTTATCACGTGTTTTCCGAACAACATAGACCTCTTGACTTTTAGAAAATCTTCATAATATTTTATGGTCATGCTTTTATTTCTCGGAGTTGAAATGTTTCTTATTCTTAACCCACACCTTTAATGCCCACAACCTAAGTTACCCTCTCAGTGAGAATGGAGACAGCTGGGAGGAATCTAGGCAGTTGTGATGGCAAAAATAGAATAGAACAAAATATTGTTAATACGTTTTTAGATACAAATATGTATAGTTCGTAACGCGGTGTTGTTGCTGGCGAGCTGGCGACAGGTGCGCTAACTAGACGACACGCAGTGTATCCGTCGCGTCCGGCCGCTTCCTGTCGTCCGCTGCTCAGCCCACGATTGTGATGCTAATAACGCTCCCATTATGTCCATCACAGAGCTATAAGAGGTATATCCACCAGTCACAAGCTCGACAGCCCATTATTGACGCCTATTCAATATCCTTCGTATACGATATCATTTGTGACTGAACAGTTCATAGACGTTTATTGTTATATAGCAGGAATGGGAGTTCACGGGAGTCAAGAAAAAGACATTATTCCTTCAGTTCATGGTTTTCCCAAAAAGTCTTACTGAAGATATTTTTGCCTTTTGCCTATGTAGTGATGGAATTAGCATGCCTACATTCCATGTATTGCGCTTTGATTATTTTTTGCAAAGTTATCATATAAGGTCTTAGCCATACCACAGACAAACAGAGCCACTTTCAACACTTCCAACAAGGCTCACCCGAATTAAAAATATGTTGGCTACCATAATGACGATGAATAATCATATAGTGTGCCGATTTGCCACTTTCACATTAAATATGGGCCATTGGGTGAGCTGCAAGACTAGCAGGCAGGCAGGCATCACGCAGCCGCGTGGCGCGGGGGAGTGGAGCAGGCGGCGCGCGGCGGCTCGGCATCGATCCGATGACTCATCGCGGCCCATTCATCCTTCGCACTCAATGAACCCGTCGTACCCTCCTCCACGTCTCTGACACCCCTCCCCCTACTTTCCACGCTCGTCCTCGGTAGCAAGGACTCCATAAAACTCGCCCCTCACCGCGCAAACCCAATCCTTCAGCCTGCCTGCTACACCCACACAATATAAACGTGATCGCTTCGCACACATTTAGCACCCACTCCTGACCGCCCACCGATAGCCATACAACAAACAGTCTACCTAAAATGTAGCTTTGATGTAATTTGAACTGATTATAATTTGACAAGGTTTGGGGCACAGCGGGCAGAGACCTTGAAGAGGATAAAAAAAATATGCAAATGCGGTAAAGTATGAAATAAGATGTGGAAATACGCATGGCAAGGCACACAATGACACAGTCAAGGCAGTAGGTATGATCATGGTCGGCGATGGCGGTGGAGCCGGCACGGGGAGGCGCTGGCGTGGGTGGAGGCAGGTGCGGACTGCGGGGAGGCCTTGGCCCGGCGGCGGCCTGCGTCCTTCCAGCCACGTTTATCAACAACCTTGTGCGATTTTAACCACCTAATACATCATTATGCAGACCTGTGGACTATTCCACATACAGTTTTCTTCGCGCTTAAGCGACTGTCTTTCTGTTCTACGAGTCCACAGTATGATTTCCGCAGTACTCAATATTGGCAACTTTATGCTTTGCTCACAGATTACTAGTTGGGGACATTAGAGTGTTCGTGTTTATGAATACTGGCTCTGTACCATCCCTGATATTGAAACGGCGAAAATTACAGGTAATATTATTCAGGTGATTTTCAAGTGTCGTGCTGTTTGGTGTAACTTAACGAGCGCAGTGCATTGATTTTTATATTGTAGTTATAATAGGAATAATATGCATAGATCAACGATGAATATCAGATTAACTAGATAACCCAAACAGATCGGACTGGCGTCTGCCAATCCTATTCAATTAACAAAATTTAACTTTAAGTTTGCAACTTCTTCTCATGCAATTTTAATAAGGTCGGGCGTCACACAAAAGGTATCTTTGTCATCCAAAATCTCAAAATTGTGGATAGAATAATCAAATTCTTGTCTAAATGGTCTGATGATTGCACTGCACCGAAATGTAGTTAAGAACTAGGTTGAAGCGAAAGCGTATGTCATAGATAATATGTGGCATCTTTAAATAGACTTTAATCAACCCTGTTGGAACAATTTAAACCAATTTACTAAGGTTGCTGGGCGACTTATAGATATGATTGCACATCGGCCTCTATTGACTGTTCTTCGAGTTGGGTCAATTAAATCCATTCACAACCATCGTGACAAACAAGTCTTGTTAAATGAATGACATAAACATTTAAACCTTCTGGCTTCGCAGCCAACAGCTGACCAATACAGCCTGGGTCTAAATAAAAATGCAGCACTTTTTGGAAATCAAGTTCTGTGCTAACTATTCTTTTTAATACTTAAATTTAGAATTCCGTGTTAAGAAAACAATAGAGAAATAACACTGTAATAAATAAATAATAACGTTCGACCAGATTCTGCGAATGTAGCAGATTGACGTCACTCCTAACGATTTGATTCAGGTTCTTAGAATCGACGGAATGGGAGTTTTGGATTTCAAGGCGATATCACGAAAATAGATATTCTGCTTGTACTTAGAGAAGTGTATCTGTATTATAAACTTCACAAAGTAGCCCACGCGTTTATATTATGAGGCTCTGCCTTTGTAGGATTTGGAAGTAAGTAATAAAACAAACCTATTTTTTGTAACAATGAGTCATCTGTAGGGATTTACCGCCAGTGGGTCTACAGGTCCAGGTTTACAGTCAACGTCGGAGTATTTAAACAGTACAAAAACACGATCTAATTCTTCCTCAAGCTAGAGACGCAGTCTACGCAATAAGTGCAAAGGTTAAACTTGTAATACTAACATTGTTATTTCATTAATCATGTTATATTTTAGTTGATGTCTCGTCAAATAATGAGAAATTACGTATTTTGCGGTTAGTCAACTAAGTGTCCCTAGTTAACCACCGCAAAATGTTTAATTTCCTGTTCATTAAATTAGGTAGGTAGGTTTGTTTGCCAGTGTATTCAATTATAAATGGACAGGACATGTTGCACTAATTGAGTGTCGGCTCGATTTCAGGCCGATATATTGAGTGTGGCGCCGTCGTCGGCTGCCCGCCAGATAGTGCTCCTGATAATCGTATCAGTAGTTAACAGAGTTACATCGAGCTGCACCCCGAGCCCCGACCTCACTTCACATGTTACATTATCCACAATTATAACAATGTACACTTGTACGCTGATATTAAATTTATGAACCATATTCAATATACATGAGCGTTAACAAATTGGTGACCTTTACGTGCTTTTACGGCGTAACAAGTTACCTATTTTTTTTCATTCAAAGTCACTGTAGCTGAACCAGACATAAATAAAATCAGAATACAATACGCAGCACAAAATAGTAATCCTCGGATTCGACATTACATCAGCACATAAAAACTGTCAATGCCAATGTTACGCCTTCCGATGTACTTGTTTATACACACTGAGCTCCATTCAAAGTTTTACGCTTTAGATTTATCAATGATACACAATTGATTTACATTGTCTTTTTTATAGTGGCGGGCGTCTTTAGAGGATACTGTTTTGATAATAAGCTTATAAGAAATCCAGTTGATATAGGAGCTCAAAGCATACGTAATTGTTTCCATGAGCTAAAACGATACTCGTTTATGAGATCCCGCTTCCCTTTCCCGTTTGCTTTTCCTCTATGACGCCACATTATCATAATTATAATATTCGCGTGAGCCATCCACTCCGGCCAGATGCACACGATTTCCTCTGCGATTATAAATGTTAAGCCCCAAAGAGTTTACATTCAAAGCGGAGCTCACAACATCCTGTTGTTCGCAAGCACGTGCCATTTATTTTACGATCGAGATGCTCCGGTGTCCGTACTCAGACACTTCAAATGGCAATTCACTGTCGAATGTAGATCAATAGAATATCTTATTTAAAATGAATGCCATCGCTGAATTTATTCATTTGCTTCCGGTGTTTCGAAGGTTATCATTACTATTAATTATTAGGGCATTACCAAATGATGCTACTATTATTGGGCAATCTGGACATTTTAATGATTATGCCCACTATGATTATGACCAAATGCCTGGATCAAATGAAGAATGGTGAAGCATATTGGAAATGCGTCTGATCTATACTAATATTAAAATGCGAAAGTTTGGATAGATGTTTGTTATTCAATCACGCCAGAACAGCTGAACGGATCTGGACGAAATTTGGCACATAGATAGATTATAAGTAATCTGGAATAGCACACAGGCTACTTTTTGTTTTCTCACCCATACGCATCAAAATTTCTACGCGAACGAAGACGCGGGCAACAGCTAGTTTTACATAAATAGAAATTTACAGATTTATCACGTGTATTCTTGAATTATTGTACAAAACTGCCTACTTCCAGTTGAGCAAAGCATGTATTTTATCATTTAATATATTTAACACTCACATTTTATACATAGTTTACACGCAAAGTTGAAATTGACAGGACGTGAGTGAAACGGGAACTTATTAATAAAATTGCGACGCTCTTCCGTCGGCGTCGGCCGAAGACCGAAGCAGTAGCTCCACACATCCGGCCCGTTTGATCATCCAGTCTATTATATTATATCTGATAAATTATTACGATCTTCTCAAGTTTCTTACTAATTTAGATGTTGAAACTAAGAAATATTTTATGATTGAGTCATCGAAATGACCAGAATGATCGTATAAAAAGCTATCGCAATAATTGTCCTCAATGTAGTGTGGATGTGAACACATTCGTAGGATCGATTTGTATGGCATTGAGGCGGTGTTCGGGGTAAGATGAATTCCCCAAAGATTCAAGAGGGATTTGTCTATCACGCTAAATCTAGCGTAGCGTAACAATGGGGCGGTTATTATTTATGATATTAATATAATATTTCGCATCCTGTTATTCTGGAACTACAAACATTACATACATTTCGACCAAGCAAGTCATCGTTATTTTCATTATATGTTATATTACACAGCAATAAATGGACCACTTAATGGTGTTCATTTACCAGTCCAGAAAATACGTAGCGTTGGAACACACAAGCGCATTCGAGACTGCGGTGATTATAATCTAACGTCTCGCATTGAGGAGCACAATAAGTAGTCGACTTCCTCTCCCACGTTTGGAGGCGCGGATGCCTCGACTTGCGACCTCCGGCATGCCTCTTACGCCCCTCACACATTCTAAACTAAAACAGATTGAATCGAAAATGTTTCGTCCCATCTGATAGTAGTATTAAATAACTACCGGTTATGCAGTGTCACTTACAATAAGTGTTAGACCGGCACTTTTCCTATACTTTACTGTTGCAAAATAAATCGATACAATCGATCTTGATTAGTGCGGAAGACTGCCGGTTTTATTCCGGTTTGCAAAATCTAGATCATACCAATAGAGCTTATTTTCTTGTATTTTTTTTTATTGAAGAAATTGGACAGTGATACTGCAAGCCTAGAAGTTTCCTACATTTTGGGACTTCAAAAATATTTAATGCTCTTGCATGATGAGTATTTCATCATTCGTGTACCTACGTCGCTTTCAAATTCAAAGATAGATAAGTATCGAGAAGTTTTTGTCAATGAATGTTATGAAACGGTTCCTCGGCGTGGCAACCGGTATTACGTGTTGCCACTAAGTTAGGTAATAATTTACTGAATGAATGCCGTCGTGAGAATAATAGATAGGTACCTAATTGATTTCTATTTGAATTTCCACTGTAACATACTAAAACCTCATTTTAAAGTTTTTGTACTTGGCCTGAAATCGAAGGCTACGTCATATCCGAAAACAGGGTAATTATCTGTTCCATTGCTCCAGTGAAAAGGCACAAGAAAAGTAAAATGGACAAGCCAGAAAGGCTTTAGCTAGAGATGAAACTTTTCAACAACATTTGGTATAATAATTTGGAAACTAGTGAAATCAATAGATATTTTATATGCATTTACACTCTAGCATTAAGAACTTTGATCAGGAAACAGAGATAATACATAAAATGTAATGATTTTGACAAAGATCTGCGAGGTTCAGTAAGAAAAAAACAGAAAACGGAATACTATGAAGTCAGAAGATAAGAATAAGAAGATCATTATCCTATATTATTTTTCTGATCTTGCATGGACAATTCATGTAGTATTTATTGCAGTATTTCTATTGTTTAAATGGCATTAAAACTGAATACATAGTTTATTTTTTATCTGGTAAAAACTATTTGCATCATGTGCGTTTTACTTTTTTTTTATGAATATGAGATGAATTTTAATTAATAAGATAATAATGTCTGCATATTAATTAATATTAGAATATTTTATTATGAAATAAGACAACTTACACCAGGACTTTGAAAAATTTATATGACTTAATTTTTTTTCTAAGTGCTTTGACGTGGTTAGCTAAAGGATTAGTATATCACACAACCCCAAAACCCAAACTTTTTGCAAATATTAGTAATTAATTTAAATAAAACAATAAAGTATATTCTATTCTGTTCCTATTATGACAAGGCCATAGTTTCACACAGTTGGTAGAGATGTGTCCCTCACTCATGAGTAGTGTTGCCAGGTGTCCCGATTTGCGCGGGACGTCCCGATTTTCAGGGGTCTGGGGACGCGTCCCGATTTGTACCTGATCGGGACGCTAAATGTCCCGATTAATCAAAATTTGGTCTGAGAGGCGAAACCGTTTGACACTCGACCATGTGAAAGCAGAATTTCAAATTAAAACCAACTTTAATATGACATGCAATGAATTTTATAACTGTTATAAAAAACAAGGCCATTCTAAAGGCGGCAAATTCCAATACAAAATATAATTTTAATAAAAACAAATAATTTACATTAATACTTAGGTACTTTATTCTTCTGAAGTGCGTCAATTACATTTAAAGTACGATTTTATAATTTCTACTAGTCTAGCAAGACTGATTACTTATGTAAGATTAAATAGACTTAAAACCCCTTGTTTTTTTTGTGTACTGTCCCGATCTGCAACCCTAAATCCCGATTTTTTTTACCTCATGTACCGATTTACAACAAATCAGACCTGGCAACACTACTCATGAGGTGCCTCGTTTGAGGTACTCGTGATCGCAGATTGAAAGCAGTCTTGCCAGAAGGTTGCTTTTGTAACCTTTTAGGTGATTTTTCAACTGCATTGGTTACTTTTAGGTTACACTAATGAAAAGGTTACTTTTAGGTGATTTTTCGGGATTTGCAGGATTAACTTTTAATTTTTTACATAAAAGCAACATGAAACGGAACGCTCGTTTTAGAATTTTTCATGTTGGTAAGCTTCGTTAGCAGTAGTAGAACAATAAATAAATTACTTGAAATTCATATTTAGTATGTAAAAATGTACTAGAATTCATATTACGCGCGCTTGCGCGCGCATCTGATGGACCATATTTTTGCGATATTTCGATACTCGTTTAACTTCATATCAATTCTTAATGCATCAATTTTATTATAAAGGATCAATATGAATAAATCAAAAAATGCGGGCAAGTGCTCAAATACTCATCGATGTATCTGTTAATCAATACAACTAATTTTCTATTCTATCAATTTATCCAGTAAAAAAATATGAAAGGTTATTTTTTCTACAAAAAGGTTACATTTTTTTATATTTCAGGTGATTTCTGACATGACCGACTGGCAACACTGATTGAAAGAGTTACTCGAATTTCAACATTGTACCACCTCACTCGTTCACGAGTCCTCACTTAAAAATTGACATTGACAATCATTATTGACGCGAGTGCTCGCGAGTGATTGAGTGATTGAGTGAGCGAATGAACCGACTTATTTCACAAATTGTACAGGATTTATAGAATGAGTGAGGTGAGGTCTCGACATTTTAAAAACACGTAAACATTATGATTTTGGTATGTTCCTAATGAAATAATGATGTTTGACGTTTGTTTGGTAGGATATTATTTAGATTATGAAGAGATACAAAAAATTGTGTGAAGTGAGTTGCAGGGTAAATAAAACCCACGAAGAAAATAAAAAAAACTGAGTGTATTAATTGAGATCAAAGGATAAAAAAGTAAAAACAAAATCGTATGGAATAAACTATCACATATTTGCGTGTAAAAATCGGAATCAAGAGTACCTAAGAGTCGACGCAACCGTCCGCCCCGCCTGCGTCGGCTGTGTTCGGCTCGGGCTCGGCTCGTGAGGTGAATACGCTGACGTACGACTCCTCGCCTCAAATGAGGGGTACCTCTTGAGGACCTCGCGAGGTAAAATGAGGTACTCCCTCAACCTCACATAAAAATGATGAGTTACCCATCACTAACAGTTGGGCAAAGGCATATATGCCTTTTGGTCTCAGTGCTGCATTACAAATCATTCTTCCATTCATAAAATTCATTCATTCTGAAATGGCAGAATCAATCAGACCAAGTAGCTTATAAATGGGGCTGTGTTTTGCAGAAGGGCAGATTATACTGAAAAATTATGCTCAAAGGGTGACTGGCAAACTCTATAATTACAAAGCCTCTGTGGTCTGTATGTCACTTGGTTGTATCCTACTAACTCCACCAATTACTTACAATAAGCCCTCTGCGTGTAAGAGCTCCACAGTTTTAATAATTACATTTTGTGTCGTTTCAAGTACATTTTTCTTATGATCTCTTTTCATACAACATTTTTGGGTTATTCGTATTAGGTAAACAGTTGAGATTTTCATAGAATATGTGTGTTACTATATCTATGACAAACCATAAAATAGAAGGTACAGAACCCTAGCTCCATATAGCACTTAGCTGGTTTGTGGTAAGATAAAGTGGTAAAAGTTGATATCATCATGATGTGACAGTAATTATTTTCTTTTAATCATTAAGAGTATTATCAATCAGCTCCAAAGCAGAACATACTATATGGGTTACAGATTTTACGTCACATCTTTTCTCTATCAAAATGAAATATGTATTTTCATTATAAAGACTTCAATAATTAGTTGCTTACAAAATTATTCTTTTGTAGCATTTTCCGTATGCAAAATACACGCTTTGTACATGGACTTGCGGACAACAGCCCGTTTTACAATACAATATGTTACATTTTTTCCCCTATACAAAACAATGTGTAAATAATGCTATTGTAACAGCATTTAATTTATAAGTTATTTCTGCCTTATCCATTTTGTGATAGACACATGGGATATTGCAAGATTCATCAATTGGAATGGCAAATTGAATACTAAATTGTCTGACTGATATGAAATAATTACAATAAGACGATGACACCACATAATAAGAAGATGTTCTGACAAACAGTATTTCCTAGGTGTATAGTATTACCCAGGTTGTGGAGGTCAGATAGGCAATCACTCCATGTAAATACTGGTATACAGCTGCATTTGGTTAGACTGGAAACCGTTCCCAACATAGTTTGGACAGGGCTCAGCATATTATGATGATTAGGAAGACTTGTGCACAAGTAAAGGTACCCATAAAGATTTTATATTAATACAGAGACATACATTGTCTATTGAAAAATAGACATGATTCCTTTCCACACTATGTGCATTGGCAAATAAATTATCATCATTTAAGATCAATTGTCTGAATAGTCAATTAGCTTCTGAAGCAGGGTAATAGTTGTTGTTTTGAAAGCAGTTTATAATGTAAACAAGTTCATGCAGTAAATTTACATGCTCATTGTCATGTTATAATTTTATGTTTAACCCGAGATGGTAGTACACCATGGTCATGAACCCAATACATGCTGGGTACTTATCATTGTACTATAATCAGTGGTGCAATACATGGCTGAAGGCTGCACCTACCGCGCACAGAGGACTCGGCCCATTAACGTAATTAGGTAATACATGTTGTGACTCGTACCTTCAAGGCAGACGACCTGCACGCCATCTTGCTTTAGCCTCCGCAGCAGGATCCCGTGCACAGAGTCCGGGTCCCGCGGAACTCCGTCCCCGTACAGCACGAAGATGCCCCGTGTGCGGCAGTGCGAGATCCTCGCCTTCAGCTCCTTGCACTGCACTGTCGACACAAGCTCGATCTTGCCTGCTGCCAACCGCCGCAACATTATACTCGGTATAGAAAAGTTCACTGCGGAACGGATGTGAGCTATCGAGTACTCATTGGAACCGCGACAGTCTATCAGCACAGTATCCCTTTCGTCGGAGCGCAACTTCGCCAACAACCACTCCTTCGACACCAAATCGCACTCACATTCAGAATCCGTAGGCATGTTGTAATTTACAACGTTCTCTTATGTTTACACGAGCCCTTAGCGACTTACGATCGCCTGTTGCACTAATACATGTAAATCTTATAAATTGAGTTCATAAACACCGACATTCTTATTAACACTAGCTATTAGCAAATACGAAACAAACAAAATCTAATGAAAACTGAAGAAAGCCATATATAATAAACAAAACAGTAACGTTCACCGTGAGCGAGCCAGGCGCCAGACGGCGAAGCAAAACGCAACAACGACCGAACGAACGATTTCATCCGACATGGGCTCCGAGGAGGGTGTGAAGGGGTTGAGGGGCAAGGTGGGTCGTGTGCTGTGAGTGGAGGAGTGTAATGTGAGGATGCTCGAGGATGTGAGCAATGAGCAACGGACGGGTCGGGCGTCATCGGCGCGAATCGGCAACGGTCGGAAACTCAGCATTCTCAATCTATGTAATATTGGATCTCGGATACTAACGCAGTTTTAGTCGACTTAAGTGAAAAGTTACTATTCATTTACTAGAAACATGAGAGAATTTACAAAAATATTGTCTAATTAAAACGGTCTCCCTCAAAGAGTAGAATACCTTATACCTATAGGAAGTTTACCTTTTCCACTTCTCTGAAACGGGTTTTGTCGATAAAAGAATAGACAAAATGACAGATTGTAGAAAGATTTCTATCGTTGTAAGCATGGCGATGTTAAAAATGTAGACAAAAATGTTTCTACTCTTGTGTCAACAAAAGTCTGCAACGTCATGTTTGACGTTGCCGACTTTTGTTGACGCATGATTAGAAGAAGATAATTTTTTAACCATGAGAGAAATAGTCAGAAATTTTCCACTAATTCTTTACTTTTACCAATACTAGGACAAAGAAGTGAGAAGCGAGATGATTACAGTCTTGCTTATCTTGCTTGATTACAAAATGAAATTAAAATCGTCTAAGTTATTGTAATTTTTTTAATTAGAAACGCACTGAGTCCGCTCTATTAGTACGTCAATAGTGTCAATGTCAAGTTTTGGTTGCGAATGGCAAAGTGGCGAGTGCGGGCGTTATATTATAGTATTTTAATTTTTGTTTCCATTCATTAACTGAAAAACAACAAGTTCTAAATCGTAGGATACATATTTCTATACCTTCTTTCGCAATGGAGGACATATACGACGATTTAACTAACTACGAAGACGTGAACGCTCTCGAGGAGGTACCTATTGTGATTTAGCGCCAAAACTTTATGTCAATAAATTTTGTCTCGACAACAGTTATTATAATTAGAATATTTTGAGAAAATATTCAATTAGCTCATCACACTACTTTGTACGCAAAATATCAGAAAAGACTTCTCCCAGAAAAATAATTTTATTTTTGATCTTTTTGTAGCTACGTACTGAAAACAAAGAACTGAAAGAGATGCTTGAAAAACGTTCCGCTTCCATGGAAAAACTTCAAAAAGTAAGTGTTTTGGGACGAGCTTAAACGTTTTAACGTTTATCTTTGCTGTATTTACCATAAAATTAACAATTTTGTAAACCGTTCTGTATCAATTTTGGTGTACAATAAAGTATATTCTATTCTATTCTATTTTTATTTACGAAAACTCTGTCCATATGACGACCCTCTGACTCTTTTTTATTGAACTATCATTTTTGATTGATTTAGATACTATGATAAATTGTAATAACTGAGCTTTGCTGCACTATTAATTAATATATTTTTGGCTGCTATAACTATGTGTGCTTAAATCTGTATGACTGTTAAATGTTTAGTTGGATGTCTTTTACTTAAGCTACAATTATTCTCATTACATCAAACCTGTAAAGGCTAAAATACAAAAATCAAAACATACTGCTTGGTGTTTGTGAACTTCATAAGGGCTCTATAACAAAATGCATTTTGCCAGATAGAGAAAAACTGACATGAATGGATAACACATTGATATTGTAGGAAATTTTGCAGGATTATGACACTCTTGAGGCAGAGTTCAAGAAATTAGAGCATAACTACTCTTCTCTGTTGATGACTGCCAGGTCAGAGATAACGAGGAAGACTCAAAGGATTAACCAACTTAATACAGAGTTAGTATTCTTTTGTACAATTATGAGAAGAAACAGTTCTCATAATAAAATTATACTGAAGAAATATTCACTATAGTTACTTGCAAGTTATTACTAAGCATCATTCACACATCATCATAATTAAAATCTTCCCTTTTAGAAAAGACTTGATGGTGCTGGATGCTCTAAAGAGTGGGAAGAGAATTAGAAGAAATTTCAGCGGAGGTCAACCAAAGTCTGAGATAGCACCAGGAAGAGGAAATAATAAAAACAAAGAAGATAATGTTAAACAGAAGAATGTTGATATTAAAATGAATGTTGATATTAAAAAGAATATTGATATTAAAAAAGAAAGGTAAGTGAGAAATACTTTGATTTATTGATACTTAGGATAAGAACAACAAAGTTCATTATAAATGTGAAAGCAACTCTGTCTGTTACTGTGAACAATGAACTGGGTTAGGATATAGGATTCTTTTTATCCCTATTTCTAATATTTCTTTTTTTATGATGCACAGCAATTTTAACTATTATTTCCTGCTTTGCATTCAGTTTCCAATAAGGTTATAAAGGATTTTTTAAAACATTTCTCTTTTTGAAAGTCTGTGCGTTATACAACATTTCAAATTTTCATTTTGTCAGTGAATGATTGAAACTGAACTAGTCCACATTAGATTCCCATTTGTCTAGCATATTGAGTGTTTTACACAATTTTTCTGGGTATGTAATTGTACTGTTCTTAGGTATTAAGAATGGTTACATCCTAAGGTAATTTTAAGGTTATTTCCAATGTCAGGTAGCTCACTGCTGGCCCTACTTGTAACAATGGCAATCAATGAACTTCCATGTACATCGTTTTTTTTGGTACTCACATATACATATGTATGTACATATAGGATAAGATGAAGATCCTATGGAGAAGCATGGGCAAGAAACACACACAGACACTCTTTTAAATCAATATGTTGTTACAAAATCTTGGTTACATCATTCATGTCGAGATTATATGTACATTCATACATTCCAAAGCGTAGGCTTTGGAATGGGCAACTACAGTACTTTCACAAGTTATTATACCCTGTGACTGGGACTGTAGCTTGGTTTTTTTTGTGTTTTGACATTCAAAAGTGCCTGTAATGGTCTAATTGAAATAAATGCTTTGAGTTTGAGTTTGGAAATCACATTTTTTCTTTTATTTTCAAACTTTCACCAATTAGTTATACTTAAACATAAGAAACCATGTCTTCACAAAAAACAGAAAACTCTACTTTACAGCTACTGTGCCACCCTAGAACCCAGCTTTTCTAAATCAACTTATTCTTTTAGATTCTACATTATATTTTAAGATAAAAGGGAAATCATGACTATTGATCAGAATTTGTTTCTGTTATTTTAGACGCGAAGCGCCTGTCATTCCGCCAAAAATCGCGGTTCCTGAGACTGGTACTTGTGATAGACATAAGTCTCTTAATGCTGGCGTTAAGGCAGAACTATCCAGCACTAGCAAAAGCAGTGTTCGTGAAAACATTGCACAACATAAGACTGAACTCAATGAGCCTCCCAAGACATCTGCTAGCAGCATTAAGGATAGGAGGAAATCAATGCCAGCTGTGAGGTAATACATTTTATTTATGTTTAAACATTCTATAAATACTTACCATACATATGTTATTATATGAAGTTTTAAAATTACAGCCTGCCTATCGACACATTTAGTTCTGACGACGAACTAGATCGAAGCTACCAACCCAAAGATACTAGAACTGACCATATCCAAACTGATAATGAAAGGAGGAACACAAACAAAATGCCTATTGACAGATATACTAACAAAACTTCTGAAACATCCAGTGTGGATGACAGAGTGCATAACTACTATGACTCCACTTCAAGGGATTACTACAAAGGCAAATCAAGCAGATACCATGACAGTAACTCGTATAGAGGTAGGGATAAGTACGAGGTTTCATTGAAGTATGGGAAGCCATACAGTCCAGAGAGAGGACAGAAGAGACAACACAGGCAGCATCACGGCGACTATCACAGATTTGAACCTGAAAGATATAAAGGAAGACACCTGGAAAGTCCCCCTCCTGAATCATACAACCGTCATCAGAGCCGGAAATCAAACCACCATTCTGACTATGACAGATATTCTCATGATCACGAAAATATTAAATATCACCATGATGACAAATATTCATCATCCAAATATAGATCAAAAGATTATGATGAGCCTCATGCTAAAAGACTGAGGTCGGAATCATATGGTAACCCTGATGCTTACTCTATGGAAGACAAGAGGCACTACCATGAGAGAGAGTCTATGGATGTGCATCCTTTTCCATGTTTCTCACCACAGGAATTTACCTGCCAGTCTCCTGATTTAGTACACACCGATGCAAGTCTAGCACATAAACCTAAAGGTAATAAAAAATACGAATAATTTAACACTAGCTTTGCCGCGTTTTCACCCGCCTTTTCTGATTTAAATGATTGTTTGTTTGTACTGAGATTTATACATTGGAAGCAGTTCACCAACGAAAAACAAGATTATGAAGTCCAATAATCCTTAAACTTTTGCAGAAATTTTGGCTACTGCTGCTACACCCTTGGAAGATCCGCGAAAAATAAGCAAAAGATATGTCATTTGGAAAGAAAATGGCAAAGAGGCATTATCTACAGCAGTTGGCATGAATATTAATATTAGACCAGTTAACAAAGCTGTATGGAATATTAAACCCGTGGATATCCCTGTTGCTTTAGTGCGTCGGCCGTCACAATGTAGTGATCAACTTGTAAAGGATATTTATATGGACATTGGTAATCCAGAGACAAATGTAGATGTTTCTATAGAATCGGGTGAGGTTCATGAGACTGATAAGGAGATTCATGAAAGTCATAGCAAACCAAAGGAAATTCAAAATAACACTCAAGATTTTAAACTAAACAAACAAATAACAAAATATATTTCGAAGCAAGCTCCAGATGTATTAAAAAATCCAAAAACAAATTTAACTGAGTATCGAATTCCGAAAATCAGCGTAAAAAAAACCAATACCCATAGCAAGATGGATGTTCCTATCATTGACCTAGGCGAGAATGTAACACACCATAAGAATGTTTATAGAAAAACTGCAGAAGATAGTTCCCCGACAGAATTATTAACTCATAAACAGCAATATAATGAAGAACGTGCGAACAAAGAAGATTCTCTTCCTAATAGTAAAAGTTACGGTCTAACAGAACATATTAAAAAAACAAGATCCAAAGAGACAGAAAATAGTTTTCGAAAAGAATTATCAACGCGCACACAGCAATATTATGAGCGTGAAGAATGTGTAAACGTAAAAGATTCTATTCCTAATATTAAGAAATACAATAAAACAGAAGGTAATAGAAAATCGAGATCAAGAGAGCGAGAAAATAGTAATCAAAAAGTATTATCAACGAACAAACAGCAATATAATGAGCGTGAAGAGCGTGTAAAGGTCAAAGATTCTCCTCCTGATAATAAAAACTACAATAAAATAGAAGATCATAAAAAATCAAGATCCAGAGAAAGAGAAAATAGTTATCGAAAAAAAATATCAATGCACAAACAGGAAAATGAGCATGAAGAACGTGCGAACATAGAAGATTCTCTTCCTAAAAATAAACATAACAGTAAATTAGAAGTTTATAAAAAATCAAGACCAAGAGAAAAGAGTGAGAATCAAAATCAGGCAACACTCAACAAAATAGCTATTGTGGCAGACGATTTAGAACTAAGCGATGACAATAGCGATCATATGGAAACTAACAAAAGTGTAACTCCAGCAAAGGTAGAGAAAAATTGCGAGACAACGATAAACATGAACGAAGCGGAAACTGATGACTCTGGAAATAATGCAGATGACAAAACACTAACTAGTTCTCATAATACTGAAAAAGAAAGGACAGTCGACACTGCCGAAATAAAAGATGTCACAGAGGAAGAAAAATTTA
Source organism: Standfussiana lucernea (assembly GCA_964057025.1). NCBI lineage: Eukaryota > Metazoa > Arthropoda > Insecta > Lepidoptera > Noctuidae > Standfussiana > Standfussiana lucernea. Next base: position 12,959,626 of record OZ059789.1, read on the forward strand.
AAGAATCGGATGGTGCAAAGAAACAAAAAAACAAAAAGAAAAAATCTAAAGCAAAGATATCTAAAGATTTAGTAGAAAGTACAGCTGATGTCATTCATGTTCCTGAAAAGAAGCCAAGGTCCAAAAAAGAAAAGGAGAGTATACCTCAAGAAACAAAAGAGAAGTTTAGTGATCTCTTCGGCGATAGTGGTAGTTTAATGACTCCAGAGGATTTAGGAATACCTTCATATTTACCTATTTCTGAAGATACACAAGACGCCGTTGACATGAACATTAACCAAATAATTGATGCTACCCCGCTAATAGATAAATTTATAATTCCTACAGATATACAGACACAAAAAGACAGGGTTGAAGTTAATAAAATACAAGAAACAAAAGCACATGACGACAACTCTAAAGATGTTTTACAAAAATCGAATACAGATGTAGATTATAAAGAAGTCATTACAGAAGTGAAAATGAAATCTTCCAATAGGAATGAAGAAAATTTTGTACAACCCAGTCAACTTCCATCTCTTACTGTTTATGAAAATTTGAATCCTGGAGCTGACTTAAATGATCCTAATGTTATCAAAACAGTAATAATTTCAACCGGAAGACAGCCTGAAATCACATATGAAAATAAAGTAGAAGTAACAAAACCCGCTGCAGCTATCAAAGTTAATTCAATACAAAACACTAAAGATGTTCATCTCTTTCCGGCTACAAAAGAATATAAAATTGATTTATTGAAAGCTTTAGCTACCTCAACACCACATAAAGAATTTTCTGCAGTTTTACCTGATGCAGAAAAAACAGATATTATTTGTGATCCATGTGTCAACAAGGCCATTGTAACGATCACTAATGCAGAACAAGTAGTCAACCAAACTGAGACAAATACATTAGAAACGAATGACGCACCAGATGTAAGAATATTTGTAAAGAGGCGCCGAAAAGTCGTAAAACGACCACCGATGACGTAGTAGATATAGAAATTAGATAAAGGAATGAAATATGGAATGATGAGTGGATTTCCTAATGTATTGTAATGCAATCGTGTGTGGTAGTCGCGATCAGGGTTTGGGAATTACGATGAAGTATTTAGTTAACCGTTACCATGAGTATTTGAGATTAGATCTCTTGGTGTCCATGTATTTATTCATCAATACAAACTAGTGGGTTTTACTAATCAGTGTAATAGTTGTAGTTTCATGTGTTAGTACAGTTTCACTATTTTACTCCTAATGTTTTGATGCGAGGGTCGTCGTAGAATTCGTGTGGAGCATGCACAGGGTCAATATGTACCGCACCGGAAAATTAATGAGAAAAGGCTTTATAGAGTAAATATGTAGTTTCACTGTGTCCCAGTGTATATTAAGATGTGAGTTTATTAGGACTGTGGTACATAAATTGTAAAGAAGTAAATAAAAATACTTACTATATTCCCATAACAGTCTTTATTTTCCTTATAAATTACTGTAAATTATATTTACATTTTCAATTATCTATATGATACATTGGAAAGAATGATTAACAACTATGCTTATAGGAATTTGTACATAATTATAACTTATTTAATTAAAGATACATTTAATTTCCATATCAACTTAAAAATTATTTACATTTACCAGGAAGTCTTTTTAAAATAATATTGCTTGCTTTAATTTACTGCTTAAAAACAACTTTGCTGTGACGTCATAAAAAGGAGCCTCAACAAATTAATATAGGACAAATTCAGACATAACTATTATGTAGATGTTATTCTCCCGGTTACAATTTTGGAAGATTATTTTTCCTTATTATTCACAAACTCGTTACAAATAATATTTCCCATATTATCTGATTACTTCGAACTCTAATCAGTTGGCGATAATCGATTATAAATTATAACAGATAAGTTGACAGTTTAGCAATCAACCATGACTTTGTGACGCAAAATTTTGATATCAGCCGCTGTAAACAATTTTCAGATAATAGCGCATTGAACTTGTTTTAAAATGACTAATTTATTATTCTAAAATCGTCAGGATCTGCTGTATAAATTAAAGTTCCATTCTCAGGTCGCGCTTTGTAGTATGGAATTGGGACCGGATGTCATTGAGATTACGGCAAGTTTCGTTGCTTGCGAGCTAAGCTAAGCTAAACGCGCGAACGAGTTCGCGGGCAAATAATCACCGATAACGATGATCGGGAGCGTTCACTACATGTAGTCGCTAGGCGTTCTGGGATTGGATAGGGTTCCTATAATGTTGTTGGCAGTGGGTATGTCGTCGTTTCTGGACATCGCTGAGCCAGATGATGTTCCGGAGTGGGAGGAGCCCGAGGCGGAGGGGCGCTTGCCGAGCTTCTTGATGACGGTGGGTATCTGGTCCGCGGCGTCGGCGTGCGGCGCCACGTGCTGGTAGCACACGGCGGACGCGTGGCCCGAGCGCACGGACGTGAGCGCCGTGCCCGGGCTCCACGTGTTGCTGGCGGGCTCGTACACCTCCACTATGTCGAGGAACGACGTGCCGTCGTAACCACCTGGAACAGTAATTAAGTCTTATTTAACATGCTGTCTATGCAAAGCTAAATGTAAACATAGTATTATCGACGGTAAAAAAAATGAAATGCCGTAAGAGACACGCTCGTAGATAAAAGGGAACAAACTATGTTCACAATGTCTTCTCTGGTGTAACATACGCTCATTGTAAAGCATTGAAATGTGAGTTCTACGTCATGTGTCGTACATATTATATTACACTTTTACCGATATCAAACAGTTGATTATTGCAATACGATACTGTTCGCTTTGTCCCGTCTATGGTTAATATATTTAATGTCTTTGGCACGAGCAATCCTCATAAAATATAATAGGTACTACATGCATGGTTCTTTTGGTAGTGGCATTGTCAGGTGGGCGCTGTCAGTAAAAAATTGAGAAACTGGCTGGGATATCGTATTGAAAAAATAAAATGACTGCGATAGTTCCGACTTAACCACGCGCTAAAAGAAGCATGACCCAGATACTGGAGTTTCCAAATATAATTCCAAATACCCACCAAGCGCATATAGTTTGTTGTCGAGCACAGTAAGCGAGAGCGCCGAGCGTGCGATGTGTACGGGCGCGACGAGCTCCCACGTGTCGCGCTCGGTGTCGTACCGCTCCACCGACGCTAACTGCTGCGACCCGTCGTAACCGCCCACTACGTAAATGTACTGGCTCATTGCGGCGACACCTGGAAATATTATTGATAATTATTCATTTATTTCCGGAATTTTTTAGGGTTTCATGTGTGAAGAGGTGCTGTTATGGTAACGGTCACAAAATTACGGCGGTCATGAACATCTGTAATTTCAATCGGTCTTTTCACGTTCTTACTGGCGAAACATCGTCATACGAACATGTTTAATGAGATAAAATATTTCAAATAAGAAACGAAGAGAAATACAGATTTCTACATGTTTCATGTGAATGTTTCGCCGGTGGTACCGCTCAGTTACGGTGTCAAATGACTCGATAATGACCGTCGCTTCGACTTCTCACTCATTTGTGAAACCTAGGCTTTATTGGCAATCATTTCTTATACCTTAAAGAAACGGCTCAAACGCAATAAACTGATATCAATGTCTTTGTCAAGTTAACTTACCGGCTCCACTCCTAGCTATATGCATGGGCGCCACTTCGGTCCAGATATTATTCTCAGGATGGTAACACTCGACCGACGCGATTCGCCGCGCGCCGTCGAACCCCCCGACTGCGTACAACAGTCGGTTGACGACGGCCACGCCGACGCCCAGGCGCGCGCAACCCATCGACGCTACTGATGTCCATGTGTCGCGTTCGGGGTCGTAGCTGTAGAGACAATGGGCGAAGGGTTAATATCGTTGTCAAAGACCTTATAATTTTTTTGGGTCAGGGAAGACGTGACGTGCACTTTTTGTGATAGTGACAAAATAACTGCTTTGATCTTTGTAATTTTGGTATTTGTTAAAATAATTATTAGTCTATTTTATTTTTATCTATGTAAGTATATAAATTTTCGAAAACAAGTAGTTTATTTTTAGATATTATTTAGTACCATGCGTAGTAACCTAACCCTATCACAATGTTGTTCTATTTAATCCAAAGGTTGACTGATTAAGTCCGCCTATGTACCACTATTGTACATGAATTTTAAATAAACTGATCTACGTGACTCCTGCTGATTGCAAAACAGCATATTCTATACATACCTACAAAGTTAACTTTAAGAGATAATAAAAATATGTAGGTAATTTTTTTATCGCAACTAACGTACACGTTGCAAAAAAAATTAAACCTATTGATAGTGAACCAAATATTAATATCATGCTTACTGGTTTTTCATATCTAAAATCCTTTGTTCGGTAAATTGCAGTTAACACAGTTAATTTTATCAACGTGGAAAAACCCGACAACAATGTGTATTTCGATTATTATTTATTAGTAGACCGTTTTTGCTGAATCACTCGGTATTTATTATCAGTTTAAAGTATACCTACTATAATTTCAGAAAAGTACAGAAATCATTGTATTATAAGTTTTCATAAAACATGCCACGCCCAAAACGTTATCAATCAATTAACTCAGCCTATCACAATCGATTGCCGGACTTAGGTCACAGTGCCAAATTTCGTCTCAACACCGGGTTACACATACAGTCTGGCCCAGATCCCTTATGAAGCAAAAGCTATCTGGTATGTGTAGTCACCGGTGCGGTGGACCAAATTCGACCTACCACATGTCAACGTTGGAACGAAATGCCGTTGGGAGTTGCAACGTTGGGCTCAGTGCCAAAAGTAGAAATCTAACAGCACGTTCAATTTCCCTTACGATATTTTGAATTCCCACCATCAGTGCATCCAAAGACATCGTGCAGAGTTACGTGCTTATTGCCCGACTTTCTACGTCATGTATGACGTCATCAAACTTTCGGTCTAAGTATCTTTGTGGGAAATCCCCGTGCCTACGTTTGACGATTTCGCAATATCAACGGTGGAAATCTGAAATGCCGTAAGGGGGTCATTGAGTGCGGACTTGCAACGTTCGTCAGTGGCGACAGTTGAAAATCCAAGAGCACGTATATTTGTAAATGTTTGTTAATAGATGTGTGATGCTTACCATTCAACTGATTTGTGATATTCGGAGCCCGCGGAACCGCCGACTGCGTATAATAATCCGTCCATTACTGCTACTCCTACCTGTAATTAAAAAATAAAAATATTATGTCGAGCTTCTAACAATATTTGTTTACGATATTTTTCAAACATTGATGTAGATATCGATATATGAGTATTTTTTTAATCTCTATTATTGTTTTTCTACAAAGCGTCAGATTGTCCTAGTTATGATACTGGACACAACACGTTACACGTGGAACATAATACGTTAGATAAGTTATCTTTGTGATCACACTTCTCATTCCTCTGTACCAAATAAATTCAAATATTATCGAGCGATAGACGGGACAAGACGAAGAAAATCGTAATCCAAAAACTTGTTATTACTGTATCAAATCTTTCTGTCTTGTATAATAGTGTGTCATACGCCCGCTTGTCAGGTAGCATTCGTGTGTCAAAATCGAAAATGTTCGGGTTCAAAATTTTTGTATGAAAATATTCAGAATGACCACTCTATTGATCTTTTAAATCTCTTTGCTCTGTATTATTCCATCTAGATTACTATAATTTTCATTCAAACGTAAAATAGATAGGAAAGGAGAATCTATTCAATAAAAATCTTACAATAGCTAACCCAAACCGCTAAAGGAAACTTTGCAATATTCGCCTTCACAACCCAGTTACCGGATACTACGGTACCGCTTGGTATGACTTCTAAGACTTTCGGGTTTTAAGTTCTAACTACTCGTAACGACTGTCAAAGATCTACTAGTGACAGCCGGGAGTAAAAATTATTGATGTTGGCAGTGTAATAGAAAGAAGAAAATTTTGAACTGTATACCAATTAACTTGTTCGACCGTACTATAGTAGAGTGCGTACCCTGTGTCTAGGCGTGGACATAGGACTGCAAGGCCTCCAGTGTTCCGTGGCGGGGTTGTACACGTCCACCCAGTCGCTGTCGTATGAAGAGCCTGGTGAAGTGTTGCGACCTCCGACGGCGTAGAATAGACCCTGTACAAGTAGAAACAATTGTTAAATTGCTATACAGGAATTAATATTGGAATTAAAGACAATGTATGTTTTTTCCGTTGATTAAATTGCGGAAATTATCCCCCATGGGGCAAAAAGTTTGCAAATCTAATCTATTTATACTAATATCATTACTTATATATACATTATAAATAATGTATGTATGTTATGTGGGTGGATTACAAGCGTGATGTTATGTTATATAAAGAGAGAAATTTTGTGAGTTTGTGTGTATGCAGAGGGTAATCGGCGGAACCACGGCACCTATTTGAAAAATTATTTCACGATTGGAAAGGCACATTATTCTGAATGTACATAGGCTACCTTTACCGGGGTTCCACGCGGGCGAACTAACGCGCGCGAATATCCGAACATGTAATTTTTCAAAATCTCCCAAAATAATCAGCATTCACCCAAAAGTTTTAAAACATACACCATTATATAACAACATGATTATGCTGTGTGTGACTGATAAATATAGACAATAAACATTATTTAACGATGACGTTTGAAACGTTACATTAAGTCTCCGTCATCCTGACTCTGAAATATTTAGGCTTTGGTATTGCGCAGTGCGAACGTACGATCGCCACGTATGCGCCGAGCGTTGACAATATTGTTAAATATTATTTTACACTCACGTTGAATAGATAGGTTTTTTGTAGAACACAAAACTACTTCGTCATTTACCTAAGTTTTTATTGCCTAGGATTGGTATTTTTTTTTTTAATTCTTATCTAAATGCAGATTGGCTGCACTTAACTTTAGGAGTAAATAATGATAGTTTTAGTTTTCTTATGAATTTTAACATAACACCACGCTTTTATTCACCGAAGTGGTAGACAGAGATGTACTCATCATATCGCTAGTTATTTTTTTGTCTGATATCATCGAAAGCAAGCCTATACACATCAGCCAACCACAAATAATGTTCGAAAACCTTCACAGTATCGTCGAACAGTTATCGTCCAAGTTGAAGGTTCCCAACCACTCAATCAACGGCCTGACGTATACGATATGTTATCATTTGTGGCTCACCTTAAGAAACGCGGCTCCTAATCCTGACCGTGGCACCGTGAGCCTGGGCAGCGTGGTCCAACAGTTATCGTCCAAGTTGAAGGCCTCGAACAGGTCTATCGAGTGCCTGAAGTAGCCGCCCGCGACGTAGATGATGCGAGGTGTGTTTGGTCGCCGCTCCTTCACCACAGGCTTCTTGTGTAGAGTGAGATCCTGTAATATGAAGATAGGTTTAGGGTATTGTATATCGGGCCTGTAACGGCAACTTCCCAAGCCAACTTCGGCAATACCAGAATTTGACATAGAACGATGTAAAATGACATGACCGAACCCAGTTATTGGTTGGTAGACTGTCGGGGTTCAGACTACCCGTAATGGTAACGACTGTCTCAGATGAACGAAAGATAGCCGGAACCAATGTCTTAACGCGCTTTCTGAGAACCCGGTACATACCACAATAGGTGGTCACCAATCTAGGTGCATAAATAAATGCAAAACTGACCTTAAATATTTTAGCGAGGTACTCCCGACAGGCAGGCACTTTCTTGAGCACAGTGCACGTGCTCATCTGCTCTTTGAGGAAGCTGGGCGTCAGGTACTGACACCTCACCGCCTGCAGGATGTGTTCCATGCGCGGATGCCGCCTGTCCTCGTCGTATTTCACCTGGAGACAACATCAATGTTATTAATAATGCAATGAGAATAAAACTTAACATCACACCTGTAATACCCGAAGGGTTAGGTAGAGGTGTACCCTCATACCTTGCCAGTTATGGTTAAGTCCCATGTAAAAGGGTGCGTGTCTATTAATAAGCGAAACTTCTACTTTATTGCTAATACTGGTATTGAGCAGTCCTGTAGGGAAAATATTGCAGAGGATAAATAAGCAAAGTATTTCCCTAAAAAGTAGACACAGAATATAATTTTTGCTGTCAGTAACTGGGTATAAATGCAGGCACTGAGCTGCTTCTGACAATTTTCTAACAAAAAAACCCAAATGGAAACGAACCGAATTAATACACACGTCAATGACAAAAGTCAGTGTATCAAGTACTACAGCAGTACTTACCACGCGACACTCAAATTAATCAACATCATATTACCCTTTATTCAAATACGTAAGTTATGTTAGGATAGGTCAGGTACTAGTTTAACTCAACCGATTACAATTTAGTTGAGTGGTAAAAAATTAAACCAACAAAAACTTTTAATCAGCCTACCATTAAATTGAACTTGCGTTTACCGACAAAAAGTAATGGAAATAAAAAATGCCAGGTCCTGAATCCTGATATTATTTTATCAATTTATTAGCTTTATGACTTTGAGCAACCAGATCTGTTTGAGGATTTATATCCGCTTTATGTTTCGCAGAAATATGTCCGTCAAGATCATAACGGATTTATTTTTGAGTCAGCGACAAACAATAAAATTATTTATTACATTACAATCTGTTTCCAATCGATGTTCCCTTTTTCTACTTCTACTCTAAAAATCTACTTTATTGCTAGTGTTAACAAAGTTGATTTCAGAATGACTGTTACTATTGAAAAGTCGTGATTTTTAAAGTTGCACCGCAAATTGAACTTTATGTGTCAGTTTTAAAGTTTATTTTGCAAAAAACGCATTTTTTTACCTTTTTGAAACTTCAATTGCAAAAGAAGATCAAATTATGTCTATGAAGTAGATATAGTATGTGAGAACTAATGACTTCTGCTCTATAATCATATGCCATGATGATTATAAAGCAGAAGTCATTAGTTCACGCGTTAAAATTTTATAATTTTATTTAAATGTTATACAGTCAACGAATATCAGTACAATGACAGCATGAGTTTCATATTCTTTATTTACTTGTTCGTATTATATACTAACAATGCGTTATACTAGTCATAATAATTATGCTTTGTGAAAACAGACATTATTTGTGCAGCAAATTAGCTTGTTTTATGATGATGATGATTATGTGACATCCATTGTTACAAACAACGTGTTACACGTATACTTATGTTACACCCTTGGTAATAGTCAGCCCTAAATCAATCCAACATGAGCTTTTCCTATAATAGGACCAAAATGAGATTAAGCGTTACATACATACATACGGTGCCCAATAAATAAAACTCATTTTAAGATTAGGTAAGTATTTTGAAATATTATTAAATAAATAATTACTAATTGCACGGGTACAAACAACAGTGTTATGGAATTCATAATGACGTATTAATTTTCCGATAAAGTGATTATTTGATTACATTACAAAATTCTTGCCCACGTCATACGATGACAAACATATCGGCGCAGACGATAAGTGATTTGCGCTGTTCACCTCAAACTCAAGCAAGATCGATCATCGACAACTGGGCCTTTTTTGGCGTGAGACTACATTTTCGTATTATTATTTTGGTCAAATTGGTGTTATGTAGGTATAGAATAGAATATACTTTATTGTACACCAAAATTGATACATCGATCGATTGATTGGTATATCGATGTTTATATCGTGGTTGATTTGTTTAAACACTTCTGCGCATTCACGTGTCATTTACGATTCAATTATTGCTCCCCCAGCAAGGCTCTTAATTTCGATACGTTTTTCATACCAGTCATTAGTAAAAACCCAGTTGTATCAATTAAACATTCTTAATCGAATGACCAGACTTTAAAAACTGCTTTTAAAACATGTAAAGTAATTAATTGATTGCAGAACGTTGTTTTCAGTGATAAGGAAACTGAGAGTCATTGTATTACTTAAAATATCGCCCATAAAAGAGTTCAACGATATCTGAGGAGATAAGATATAGTGGAACAATGGCAACATTTGAGAGTGGGGTACGTTTAGCATTCGGTCCGTCGTTGCTCCACTATCTTAACATGCAGCGAGTGATAAACTGATTTACAAAGATTTACAAAACTTGATAATTATTATTTGCTCTCTACGTGGCCTATTGGTCAAGATAACTCGCTACTGTGTTATGTTGACGCAATGACCTCGGGTTATTGGCACAAAATCGCTGCTTCTAAGAGCAACTGCTGTTAAATGTTATGCAAATCATTACTATGTTTGAACACGAGATAACAGAAGTGAATTGTCAATTTAGTTTGCGATATTAAAACGGATGTGGCGGAATTTACTTATCATGATAGCATAAAGTACCTTTGCAACTATTATTACTGAGCTACGAAATAGGACGAAAAAGTTTGGTACTAATCATCTTCTGCCTTCCATGGTTACTGCCCACCATACTTTGCCTATGCCATATATTACTCTCACATGTCACCCTTGGGGTTACCTAAACACGTTTTTTGGTACCTAGACCTACCTATTTTCGTTTAATGTAACCGTATGGCTGCTTCAGGAAGCCGAATTCGCGTAGCTGAATTTTGAATTTTTTACCATCGCCACGCTAAGATGAAGAATACTTATATAATAGTACTCCCCGTCTGAACTGCAGTCTCTAAACGTTATGTTATATTGACATTCGTTTACAAATAAAAAAAACAGATGTGATGTAAATTATCATGGCCGTTTGGTCGATTAAAAAAACGACAAGAGATCAAATCTTGACACGCGCTTTGACCTTTCGCAACAGATCATAATATTAAATGAGCATGTAGTATCTGTGATTTAGTACTAAACAGGTTAAAAAGGGTTAACCGGTTAGATCTATAACCCATATCTCTGATTTAACATTATCCGGGTTAACCCTCATAATATATGGGTAAATAAATATTGCTGATTACTGACCAGAATGACAGAGCGGGGGCTAACTGCGTTACTTACTTGTTTGCATATTTTTTATTTACAAAATTGAACTATGTGCGTAACCGGTTGCCGATTATAGGCTGATTATTCCCATAGTACGGGTTAACCTTAACTCCAGGGATTTTCACCCAATCCTAAAAAATAACCCGATTAAAATCCCTATACAGGTAAAGTTTTCGATCCCTGCTGGTACCTACTAAATAACTCTACAGTGACACACATATTCACATGGTCATTGAAAATTTGCACAAAATGTATTATGTATAAGAAATGACATTCATAGTGTGTTGTGTAACGACTTACATTTAATTTTAACTATTCGTAAGTCAAGGTCATGTTTTATCACTGTAATTTACATAATATTTAATGTTCCCACTGCGAGGAGTCGAGCTTCCTGTGTTACAGGGAGTTGGCCACATTCACCTCTGCGGGCTTAGTGTGGTTCGCACCGCGATCGGAACTGTTATTTCTTTATCTGCCTACCCTTTTCCCAGGTATGGCTAATTGGATGCAGCTGAATGCCGGTATTTTACATGGAGCAACTATAAAACTGACCTCCACAACCCAGTTACTGCATAATACGATACCCTTTGGTTAGACTGGTTGGCAGAATTTCGAGCTTATATCTAAACGTAACAATTGCCAAAGGTTTTCAAATGACAGCTGGGACCCACCTTTTAAAGTGTTTAACGATGTACGAAGAGGTCTTGATATGTAATAGTTGGTCACCCATCTTTGGACCGACCTGAGCAAGCGAACCCGTTTGATTGACCCGTGCGTTTGTTAATACTGTTATTAATGTAATAATAAATAAATATTTAATGAACTTACCCAGCTTAGCACGGCATTGTAGACCTCCCTTTCTTCCCTGACGTTCAGCTCGTCTTTGCGAATCATACATATTAATTCTTGAGGCGTTAACTGTAGGAACTCTTCTTCTTGACACACCTGTAAATAAGTTTTCCTTGGAATTAAACTAGGAATAGCAGACATCATCATCATAATTCTTGACGTCACAAGAATAAGTGAGTATTCAGCTTGAATTTTATGTTTTTACAAATATAGTATTTTGGAACCCATACTATTACCAAACAGGTCTGATCTCAAAGTTTCAATCGATATTTCATAAGAAAATCGCTATTGAATCTTGCTATGTGTTTACATATTAGTGCTCGGGGCTGGACTTATACGAATGTATAAGTCCAGCCCCGCAACAAATCATGTTTGTTGTAATTATGCAATAACAGTTCTGCTTTACTATCGAGAGTGCAAGAAGCCTTGCGAAGACAACCAATCTCTTCATGCAAATCGATTTGGCACATTGAACTTTGGACACCTAACACAAACATACAACCAGGATTATCATCCTTCAGCTGTGACTTGTGATGTTACACGTAAACACGAATTTATTCGCCTTTTTTTTTCAAGATTTTTCTTGATGATTTATTGATATATCAGAAGGCAATAGGTAGGTACATTGCGTAATTTTCCGATGCATGATAAACCAGGAAAATACATGATAATTCGGTTTCCTCTGAAAACTAAACTTATCAACGGGGAATTCTAACGTCTAAAAACATCAATAAATAGTGTCGAAGTCCATATAGATAAGTTTACAAAAAAACCCTCTACTGCGTATTAGTTTTTAGTAGATAATTTGATTCGATTTTATAGATAAGGTGCTTTGACGTTTAGGAGCTACACACGTTTGAGTCGCCTTGATTCGGTACAGCCGGGCATTAATACCGACTTTACGCAATGTAGATAAAAAAAATCGACAAAAGGCCGCACAGTGGATCCATATTGAAAATTAGTGGACATGGGCAACAAAGTTCCAATATCGATTCGATATTTTTTTATGTGATTCTTCATGATATTCCAGACAACTTTTACTCTTGTGAAATTTCTTCTAAAGTTGATCGTTTGTCTGAAAAAAAATAAATTAGATTTTTTTGTATGGAGCGAATCACGTTTATTTTTTTTTCTTCAATTGTACGAATATGTTAGGTGTATGGCGTGAGTATATGATAGCTAGGGTCATTCTCTATCCACGAAAAAATATATCAGCGCCGGCCATCCGCGGCCGCGCGAGTAATCATTCGGTAAAAAAATAATATTTTCTATGATTTTTTTTGCTTTTTAAAATCAATTCAAAGTATATTTTCTGTCTCACTTGGCTGTTTTCACCTTTTTAGTTAAATATATAGTTTTAATAGCACATAGGTACTCACAACTAGTAATTCTGGCAGAGGTTAAGTTATTATTGCATGTTATCGGTGGCACCTGCATTGTGATTGATGACTCATTTGTTTGTGCGCTCGGCTAAATGCATAACAAACGAGTCACCGAAAAATAATTGTCTCTGATTGGTTGTTATTTTTTTAACTACCTGCACATTATCTACTGTTATCGGTAGCACCTGCATTGTGATTGATGACTCATTTGTTTGTGCGCTCGGCTAGAAGCGCATAACTAATGAGTCATCGAAAAATGGTCGTCTCTGATTGGCTGTTATTTTTTTTACTACCTGCACGTTATCTATTGTAAAATAAACATGTAATAAGTTTCTGGGTATACTAATTTTATCAAATATACGTGAAATAGTTTGAATTTTTACGGGCAAGACGTTGATAATCATTATCTACATAATCAAGCGTATGTAAAGTATAGTATAAGTTATCGTACGTATGATCGAAAGGAAATTGTGAAATAATTGTAGCCCTGAAAAGGGCTGTTTGTCATATTCCCAGCCCTGATGGGCTTTTGTGGGAATAGTCCATAGCCGGATCACTTTATTTCTTATTCCAGAAGTGGGTCCGGCAAATTTTCGGACTCTGCTATGAGGCATTCTTCTTCCTCCATAATCTCACTGTCACAGGGAGGCTCGGTAGTCTGTAACAACTGAATTGCTTCAGGCAACAACTCACTATGAACCTGTTTCGTTATTTTAGGCCTTATGTAGGATATGTGAGGATCAGAGCTTATTAGAAGTCCATGGAGGATGTCTTCGTTTGTTGCTATTCTGTCCGTTTTCCGAGTGTGTCTCTCTCTGACGTTTCTGAAGTCCTTATTACGGGCTTCCGAAGCTTCTTCTGATAAGGTACCTAAAAGAAATAAGTACATGCATTTTAATTTCAAAAAGCAATCGAGTCAAATTATACATCAAACTCTATTTATTTTTTACTTACCGATTGGCAAAACACCAAAGTGGTTACAGATGTCTGCACCGTGCATTAGAAGTTTATGTACACTAACTGGCATGTAGTACCACGAATAGTGTTGCACGTATACATCAGCTGTTTCTCTACAGTATCTTCTAAATTTTTCACAGTCAATGTTTTTGCCTGATGATATGGCTTGTAGAATAACGGAAAATCTGAAAATTAGATTTTCGTCAATTCCTGTTATTCTGGATGATGTTTTGTAATCTTGGAAAAAGCGCCTCGCAGTATTCCCGTCATTTGTAGTTCCAAAACCCTGAAATGGGGAAAAAGACTGTAATATACGACACATAGAGATATAATACACAAAAAACATAAAACGAACTAAATACATACCTGTTTGACTATATCAATCAGCATTCCAGTTTGCTCACGAAACTCTTGTTGCGTGGTATTTTTTTTAGCTTGTTTCAAAGCCTTATGTTCGCCTCGAGCTGTCCATCGTTGAAAATCCAGATTATAAGATATATGGAGAAGACATTCCATACACCGAATCTTCATATGCAGTGAAGAAATTCCTTGTTTGTAAATATCTTCACGAAGTGGTCTGGAAGTCAAAGAGTCTAAATTATTCATCTCACTTTGTTTTGCCAAGCAAATGGGGCACGTTGCAAATGATGGTACTTCAGCAATAATATTGGCCACTTTTCCATCAATCATGGTCATATGCAATTCATGTGATACAATAATATTTCCACACTGAGTAGATATTCGTTCATCAATTTGTTTTTTCATCTCCGACTCTTCAGACTTTATAAAATCAGCTGTCTCCGAAGTGAATGTGAACTTCACTGGTCGACAGTACAGAGTTGAGCAAGGTGTGGGGTTCTCCCAAACTATATTTTCATTCCCAGATAATGAGCCAGACACTAGCCGAAGAGGGACGATGCTTATCATGACTACTGATGAATCACCGAACTCTGTAGCTGTGTTTGACGTTTTCTGTTTATAGTTACTCTGCGACGAAGAACCATCAAGCCCCCATTTCCAGGTCAACTTGAGTTCTTCATTTTGAGACCTATCAACAGAATTCACATCTAGTAAAATCCTCTCCACAGTGTGGTCCAATAGCGCTTGCAATTTAATTTGAGCTCCTTTTTCGGTAATCTCCATACTCTCTTGTGGTGGATAACATCTTTTCTTGGCATTAACGAGCTTTGGATAAGATGGAAAGGCAGCACAGTTTTCTTCTTTCAGAAATTGTCGAAGAGCTAAGTACTTCCATCTCGAGAGCGCAAGTGATGTGTAAAGAGCTAAACACTTATCTTCAGAGACAGTACTTAGGCTCTGCTTTTTGAATAGTCGCTCGTGTACTTCGGATAGCGT
This sequence comes from Standfussiana lucernea, assembly GCA_964057025.1. NCBI lineage: Eukaryota > Metazoa > Arthropoda > Insecta > Lepidoptera > Noctuidae > Standfussiana > Standfussiana lucernea. The sequence goes on from OZ059789.1 coordinate 12,975,089, forward strand.
TTCTGGATTACTGGAAAGGTATTCGACCACTTTTGCCAGATTCGTTTTGCCGTTGTCTTTCAATTTTGTTAAGTACCAGTGCTGCAACTCTTCCTCGGAATTTTCTTCTACTATGGAAGTAGAACGTCTTTTTTTTTGCTTATTACTTAAGTCTTCGAACGGTTTTCTGTGCTCCTTTTCTGTAGATGTTCCCGCTTCCGTAGTACATACTGCAAGATTAGGAACATGGGAATTCATATCCACTGGCTCAGATAAGGCTGTGTCCGAAAAGCCCAACTCACTTCTCAGGTCAACACTGTCACAAACAGGCCAGTTGATGTTTTTTTCCAACCACTTGCGATTATTTACACGGTTCATAAAAGTTTTTTGATTTCTACTTGACTCTATCCACTTTTTATTTAGGCTTACACAAAAAAGCCGACAGAACTCCTTGATTAGGTTTTTGTCTTCTTCAGAAACTGTGGTATTCAAAACAGAAATTATACTTTCATATAGAAACATATAATTTTTCAGATCACCACCACTTCTTAATTTCACAAAAAGATCTAGGTTGGTACAAAATCCAGCCATAGTTCTAAAGTAAATATAAAAATAAAAGTATTTCACTGTGTTCACAAATAAGCGACAAGAGCGAAACTAGAGGGACTTAGTGAATGTCTTTGTATTTATAGTCAGTGTTAATTACTCAAGTAGTGAACATATTAGCATGACTGAAAATTATTCAGCCAATCAGAGACGAGCATTTTTCGATGACTCATTAGTTATGCGCTTAGACGAGCGCACAAACAAATGAGTCATCAATCACAATGCAGGTGCCACCGATAACAATAGATAATGTGCAGGTAGTTAAAAAAATAACAGCCAATCAGAGACAATTATTTTTCGGTG